>BPLQ01001017.1:0-12865 GCA_021605075.1 Caerostris darwini
CAATTCGCCGTGATATGCGCATACCGTGCATGGCAAATGCAAGCAACGTCCAAATTACTGCGGTGATTACGTAAAAACACCGCTGGAGGTGCCCAAGAATATACGTGCAACTGCTGGAGCAACTGACAAAGCCCAGATGAACCAAGTGGCTACCAAGAGTGTATTCCCCAACAACGTCTAGGGAACGTTAAGGTAATATGGGCCTCCTGCCAGTAAAGTGAATTTACCCCGCTGACTAAGCGTTCACAGGCGAAGAAGGCTGAAATTCTGCGCCGTATCGAAACTCCCGGACGTCCACAGAGTGCTTTTTCCGATGGACCGCTTCGCGCTCCATCGACAGGCTGGTTTGGCGCGTACGCGTGAAAACGTCTGGAAAGCAAAACCACCCGGGTAAACAGCCTTACTTCTGAAGGTGATCCAAGCTGGAGGAGGGAGTACGCGTTTGGGGAATGTTTTCCTGGTATTCACGAAAGTGCATCATCACGTAACATGGATCAGAACAGCGGCCGATCTGTCCCGGCACCATTCCACCCCCTGTTATTTAGCGTTTGTTTTTCCTCGTACGATGGCACCTACCAGCAGGACAATACGAGGTGTCATGCAGCCTGGCAGTGGAGCTTTACCGTACCCCTGGCCAGCAACTCATTTCAATTAAACCCAATCTAAATTCCGTGAACCACCTCGATTGGGTTGTTCGCGCTATGGATCCTCAAAACGCACCCAGCGTGCTTGGCCACGGTAATTCGAGTCGGCCAGCTTCAACATCCCAGTAACCTTCAAGTCCTTAATTGACTCTCTCTTTCCTTCTTCCTGGTCCCGCCTTCCTACGCGCGGTTATTCTGGATTTGAGTAGGTGGGTCGTAGGACTTGGACTGTGTATCATCACAACATTTAACAAAAATACACCAATTTTTAAAGTCTACCACCTTCATATCAACTCCATTCCCTTTCTTCCAAAATGCACATAGAAATGTAAATTTGCTTAGATATCAAAAGAGGGCCTTCAAACTGAAAAGTCATGTTCCGAAATAAAGCAGCGTAAAATTTAAATGGCCTTGAATAATTCAAATCAATTAATTCACTCCTGCTAAGAGTGTTGTTTGGAGTATTTAAAACGTAGCAAAAAAATTAAAAATTAAATAGCAAAGAAATATTACTGGCGTACAAACCAAACCTATCAAAAATTTGCTATAAAGCAAACTGTGCACCCATTATTCAGCATTTACGCCGCACCTCAACCTAGAATTTGAGGTTTTAATATTTTTATTTACGTCCGTGAGCATCATAAAAGATGAATTTACAAATTTATTCAGTATTTCGTTTCTTGGAGGATATGGAAACAAACCTGTACATGTACTTTGGGTTATTGCCGAAGAGTTAGTTGGCTTAAATATTTCCATCGCTGGGCTGTGTTTTTACAGTTTTAAGATTTACAAGAAGTTTTAAAATCCACTAAACCCTTATTTAGATATTTCAGATGTAACGATTTCAAAACATTTAACAATAGATTAAACAAAAAATCTTAATTTTCTAAACAAATAACAATTCTTATAACAGCGTACCACTTTTCAGTAATATGTGTTCATATCTTTTATTCTTGTAACAGATATTTTTTAAATTAAATTATTATTATTAATTATCGTGAAACCCTTGGCTATTTTTAAACAATTTTAAGATTAGATAAATCTATGTGGCAGACTGAAATTTCTTGTCTCTTATGCCTTAGGAAAAGAAAAAAAATTATAATTTAAAAACACTCTTTAGAGTTAATCAACCAAAAGTAAAAAATAATTGTTAACATAAGAATAAAATTAATGTTCTAAAATGTGGGTGCTCGATATCAATCGTTATAATTTTTCACTAGTTTCCTTCTGAAATGCAGTGATTAGGTTTAAAATATCATACAAAGCTTCACCCCCACGCTTTTAGAACAGTGGCATTAATTCTTCTTTGTCAGTAATTTTCTTATGTTAACAATTATTTTTTACTTTTTAGTTTGATTAACTCTAAAAAAAGCGTGTTTAAACTATAATAATAAATGAGGTCGGTACACAGAACTGGAACTATAGTTCTTACAATAATTTAATTGTGTAAACAAAGACTACAGGCGAATATGCCAAGACAGCCAGGATTCGAACAGGGAATCTCCTGATCCGTAGTCAGGTGCGTTATCCGTTGTGCCGTTGTCAACGTAGGCTTGAATGCCTTAGGGTACTTTCATTCTTCATGGGTTAAACTGCTCTTCAGGAGCTAAAATAAAGTCCACTAATCCCGGCCTGAGGCTGAAGTTGCCATATACTTACCCTTCCAGTAATCTCATAATAATAAAAACAATATATTAACTTTGTTCTTTGATTTCAGCAAACAACAATAATAATTTTCATTTTAGAATATATTTAAGGATTGATATTTCAAACAATGGAAACCACTATGTAAAAAATTAAATCAGATTAAATTTAAAACATATATTAACACATCTATTAATATATAACATATAAATGTGGAATTACTAAGAATTTTTGTGGCATTATTGAATTCCTCTTAAATAAGAATATATTTTTATTTTAAGAGGAATATATTTTAAGAAAAAATATATTTACATTTTTCGTCTCTTTCATTATTTCATTAATTAAATACTCAAAATCGTTTTAAACGAGAAATTAATGCTCTAAACTTTAATAAATACTCAATTTAGCAATTAAATGGATTGGGTTTTCCTTCCCACTTCAACGACCATCTGTTCGCAGATAGAATAATAAAGAATCCCATTTTAGGATAAAGAATCCCATTTCTACCAATATTAAGGAATTTAATGTTTTTATAATTCAGCACTTAAATTATGATTGAGTTAGTAAATATGAAAAGGTTCAGCCAAGGGGGAAGAAAAGTGAAATGTGATTAAAAAATTATTTTCGTATAGCATAGAAAAATAAAATCTTAATATTTTGGATCATTTGCACCTGCTAAAGATAGGCGTTATTCATAAGCTTTTATCTGCATTTTCCGACTGACAACGAAATAAGATTTCTTTTTACATGAGTTGGATAATGGAAAGCTCAAAATCGATTTAAACGAAAAATCAATGCTCTAAACTAAATACTAAATACTAAATACAACAAGAAGTAAATGGATTGCGTTTTCCATCCTACTTGAAAATCCATCTGTTCACAAAAAATCCCATTTTAATCAATCTTAAGGTAATTATTTTTTTTAAATTCAGCACTTAAATATTAAAAGGTTCATCCGGGGGGAAATAAGAGTGAAATGGGTTTTAAAAAATTATTGTGGTATTGCACAGAAAAATAAATGCTTTATACTCTGAATCATCTGCACCTGTTAAAGGCAGGCGTTGTTCCTAAGCTTTTATCTGCTTTTTTCCCACTGATAAAAAAATAAGATTTCTCTTTACTGGAGTCGGATAATTAGATTTATATGCACTCGGGCATTTAACAGAAATTAAAAAAAATTTTTTTTGAAGATATACCTCCATTAGTTTGCAAAAAAATTCCTTAATACAAAAGGGTATTTGCTTAAAAAAATATGTCATTCTTTGTCTTTGTTTTCTAACATAATCTTCTTATAAAAATTTATTCTTATAAAATCTTTTTTTTCCTCTTAGAATGCTTAAATGATGTCTTGCTCCCCGGCCCAAAATAATGAAGGAGGAAAGTTATGTAAGAAAAATGCATGAAAAGCTAATAATTTGCATGTAAACAATGCAAACAATTAAAAAATTTTATATAAAAATACACTTCTCAAATTTAGAAAAAAATCCAAGATGGAAAAAAAAAATCTTAAATTTTTTTAAATTACTTTAAAATAGTATACATGGTAATTAAAATTTATTTTTCCTCTTCTACACATTTTTTTTTCTTTTAAATATTAAAATGCAGAGCGTTGGAAGTATGGAAGACAATACTACCACGCAAAAAGAAAACATCTCCCGTCTCGAAATCTGCCAGCAGGTAGACAACCTTGGCCCACCATGGAGTTGTTACGGCAATGTAGAAATATACTCATCATATAATATTACTATTCAAAATGATATTCACCATTATAAAAATATTTAGTGAACTTCAATTGAATGAAAAATTCATTATTTGTATATTTCTTATTTTATTAATTCATTTAATAACTTTGCATTCAAAATTATAATTAATTTCAAAAATACATTTGTTGTTATCATTATAAATTTATTTTGGAATAGTTAAAAGCATTTCGTGCTTTAATTACTTTTCTTGACAATGAAAAAAAAAAAAAAAATAAACTCACCATAAGTGATTTTACCATTTAAATATATGTTAATTGACATAAAATAATTACTGATAAAATAAAATTTCAAAAATTAAAAATTTGTATCAAAAATTTGTTATTTGTTATCAACAAATCTTACTGCGAGCTACAGTTATTTTTCGTTCTTTTTTTTACATGCATCATGAAATTAAAAAAATAAAGCTTGTGTGCTTTTTGAATGAATATAAATGACTGTTGCATTAATCAATAGTTGTAGCTTTGCAATAGCTTTACATAGGTTGTTATTGTTATAGAAATTAAATAAAAAATAACATGCGATATTTTATTTTCAATTTGGTGTTTTTCATAATTTTGTAAGACATGTATCTGTTCGGTTTGTCGCTCTACGGTCATCTTCTGCGCCCGAGGGCTAAACAGACCGGGACCTACAATTTAAAGAGGATTCCGAATTACTACAAACATCCATGGCACCGCCGGGACTCGGACCCGACACCTGTGCTACCGAGCGCTAGTCACTCGGCCATTCAAGCCTAGACATGTATCTGACTTTGGTCTTAATAAGGCTATGCAATCCTGTTTTGAAAAACTGAAGATTTATCAATTTATTCGATGAAAGGGAAAAGCCTACAAATTGAGACAGAGTGTCCCATTTCTTGTTATACGTTTCTATATTTCTTGCACGCTGCACTACCGAACCCTTATCTTCTAGCACAGGGATGGGCAAATGTCCCAAAAATCGAAAAAAGGTTTGGCGGGCCAAGATAAATTTTGCTGAAATTTTAAAAAATAGTATGCAAGTATTACAATTTAAATATGTTAATGAGATGAATGAAATTGCAATTTAATTTTTAAAAATTCCTTATATTGAGGTTCGAAGTCTACCAGTCTTCGTCAATCTACAGCTATAACTAACAAAGAACTTCCGCTTTTAACACTTTACCGATTGAAAGCGGTCTGTGCTTGCTATTTCCGTCGATTTATGTTTTGTAGAACAAAATTAGAGGAAGTAAAAAAAGATCACCAGTCCTTTGAAAAAAAGGAAAAAAAAAATAATATTTAATGAAGTAGAAAAGTTGATGGATATATAATATATATTTCTTTTAATTTGTAACGGACCGGCAAATTAAAATTCTATCCGCGGGCCGGATAGAATCTTCCGGCGGACCGTAGTTTCCCCCTCCCCTGTACTAGCCATATTCCCCTACATCCCTACAATCCCCCTACATCCCCCTGTCCCCCCATCCCAATTTGAAGGATCGGCAGAGCTGCATGCACACGACACCCATCAAAAAACCCCCGTCCATCCTTTAGCAGCACATACTGGGGGAGAAATGAAGTCGGGTTCAAATTCCACACACGCGCCTGCCGTTGAATTCACAGACCCCTTGTAGCTAGCACCACAACACTAATAAAAAAAGTGAGGAGGGAGGCCTTTTTCTCCCTATCTGGCTCCGGTGTTCGTGGGAGAGAGGATTAAAGTACAATCTTCGTTGTACGAACAGATGACGAAAAGTAGTACTGTGCCCAAAAAGTAAGACCAATTTTTTTTTTCAAAAGTTCTTTATTTATACTTCCAAATTTATTTCATCACCTTCAAAGTAATCCCCTCCGGACATAATGCACTTACGCCAAATTTTTTTTCAATTCTCAATGCATGCTAAAAAGTCATCGGCAGAGATGACCTTCAAAGTGCACGGCGATTCACGTCGAATATCTTCAATCGATTCAAAACAGTGTCCCCGGAGTGGTCTTGTAGGGAATAGCCAGAAGTCTCACGGTGTGAATACAGTGGTTGTGGAACGATATCGGTTTCATTTTTGGCGAAACATTCACGAAGAATGCAGTGTGGGCTGGCGCATTCATTGTTTTCGGTACCAATGGAGATTTGAAGTATTAGAGGCCCAAAATGGAATTGACCGACTTTTTTGAAATTCCAACATAATCAGCAAGGTCTCTAATTGTAAATAGACGATTTGCAATCACCAAATCTTTAATTTTTTGGACGTGAACTTCGTCGGTTGAGAATGATGGTCGGCTAGAGGGCTCTTCATCTTCAACGCGTTCTCTGCCTTCTTCGAATTGTTTATACCACTTCTAAACATTTCTTTCCGATATAGGAATACTCAACGAATGTCTTTTGCAACATTCTATACGTTTCCGCAAAAAAATTTAATGCAAGTCCCTAGCTCAATTAATTCAGATATTTCAAAAATCGCCGGAATCAGTTTTAGCGTCTCGCAAAACCAAGCGTAACTGAAACACTAATGAATATTTTGACGTCAAATTTCATACACATGTTATGGACAATGCTAGCAACCTAAAAAAGAAACAAAACAATTGCAATGCCAAAAGCCGCGGGAATTTTGAAATGAAAATTAGTCTTACTTTTTGACCACAGTGGTATTGAACGACTGATGAGGCCGGTATTTCTTTCCCAGTTACAAGACAAAAATCTAAAATTGAAATACCTTATTACATTATAAGTAACTTCGTAGTATATTCCTATGTGATTACAATATAGAGCATTATTTAAATTCAAAAAATGGACTCCTCGTCAAGCTATATTGCCTTTATAGTACACATTTTCGTGGAAAAAAAAATTCCTATCATCTTTTGTTTCTCCTTGCCTTAAAAAAATGTAAACTGCAAATCCATTCTGTATTACTCATCTTATAGTGCAGTGTACTGAGAGCTTGTTTTGGAAATAATAGTTGAAAAGTGTTTTTGTTAATGTTATATCGTTATTCTAGAATGGGAGTATGAGGAATTGTATGAATTGTATGAGGAATTCTTCACATTTTGAACACGGAACTAAATCCAATCTCTTTAATAGAATGTCGTATTGATTTGTTTTCATTTCTGTATAAATTTACTAATATTCTTGTAAATTCCCCTGGCAATAAAGCTTTGTTTTTTATAAATGTTAAGTTGTTGAATGGGAAATTAAATTAATTTAAAACATTGGTGAGAATTAGACAGAATATACATTCAAATTTTGGAATTAGACTGAACTACAAAATTTCAATGTTTATGTTTTGGTAGCATGAAAAAAAATTGTGACACAGTGGAAATATAAATTGCACAAATATCTAAATTTTTTAATAAGCAATATTAAAAAATTATATCCATGAATTTAATCATCACCCCATATATTTTAACGAATCTGCTTTCAACAATTTTTAGAAAAAGCATTAAAGTAAATTCATATCATTTGTACCTTTCCCCATGATGTTGATTGAACATAACATTAAAAGAGATACAAATGGAGTTTAGATATAATTGTCCATCGGAGTTTTCAATTTTTTAATTAATTAATGAATTTAAATTTCTGTTTAAGCAAATGCTTCGTTTTATTTGTTCCTTTTGGGCGTCTACTTAATATTAATTAAAACTCACTTATATTCTTAAACTACAATTTCGTCCATTAGATTACTGCACATGAAATTTATATTAAAGAACATGTACAAATCAATCAGTTTCAAAAATCTAGTATAATTTTTTTCTTCTTTTAGTTAAGTAAGGAATAGCAAAAAGATGTGAAACATACTCTAATCAACTAAAACTTCAAAATTTCCCCCGTGAAGCCTTTGGCGAAAGCAAAAATCTAATTATTCAAATTTCGAAGATGGTAGATTAAATATATCATAATAACTAAATCAGATTGTAAAACTAATGATAAATTATTTTATCTTCCTTTTATCACGTTATAAAAAAATCTTAGCATGGGATTCAACATCTGTTATTCAATATAAGATGTTTTTTATCATTTTATCAAAGCTTTACTACTGTGTCCAAAAAGTAAGAATAATTTTTAATTTAAAATTCCCGGGGCATATGGAATTTTAATTTTTTTTTCTTTTTTAGGTTGCTGGCACTGTCCTTGACATTTGCGTAAAATTTAATGTCAAAATATTCATTAGTGTTTGAGTTATGCTTAGCTTTGTGAGACACTAAAACGGATTCCGGCATTTTTTGAAATGTCTGAATTAATTAAGCAAAGAACTTGCATTAAATCTTGCTTACGGAAACGTATAGAATTCAGTGTCATTCAGTGAGCATACTTATATCGTAAAGAAATGTTTAGAAGTGGTATAAATAGTTCAAAGAAGACAGAGAAAGCTTTGAAGTTGAAGAGCTCTTTGGTTGACCATCAATCCCAACCGACGAAGCTCACGTCCAAAATATTAAAGATTTGGGGCTTGCAAGCCATCGATTTACAATTAGAGACCTTGCTGAAGATGATGGAATTTCAAAAGGATCGGGCAATCTTATTTTGGGTCTCAAACGCGTCAAATCTCGATTGGTACCAAAGCATTGAATGCGCCAGCTCTTACTGTATCGATTCTTCGTGACTTTTCCGCCAAAAAATGAAACCTATATTGTCCCACAACCCCTGTATTCCCACCGTGTGACTTCAGACTGTTCCCTAAACTCAAAAGACCACTCCAGGGAAACCGTTTTGAGACGATTGAGGAGATTCAACGAGAATTGCCGCTTGCTTTGAAGGCCATCCCTGCCGATGACTTTTTAGCATTCATTGATGATTGGAAAAAAAGTTTGCATAAGTGCATTGCATCCAGAGGGGATTACTATGAAGGCTTTGAAATAAATTTTTAAGAATAAATAAAGAGTTTTTGAAAAAAAAAAGTAATTGGTCTTACTTTTTGGATACAGTAGAAAGCCAGGAAAAGAAGAAAACAAAATAGCGTTTTAATGTATTGTTAAAACCTAAATTTGTAAAATGTGAAATGCTTATTTATCTTCCTGAATAGAAATTTCATAGCGTTTAAAACGGCATTTATTTCACTTCTCAAATTGAATTTCTATCAAATAATTCACTCATCCTATTATTCAAATCCATTGAGAATTGAAATCTTTCCATCTAAGTAAAGGCTTATTGAAAAAAGAGAATAAATGCAACACTTGAAATAATGGACTTTTATTTAATAATACTCAATATGATAAGACGTTAATATGATACGACGTCTTGATAAGACCCAATAAAATAAGATTTAAGTAAATAGTTTGAAATACCTCTCATGGTAAATCAAAGAAAAATACTGGTGAAGATTGAAAACATTTTAGTAAAAATAGCCTTCTTCTAGTAGTTCTTTTTCGAAAATCTATATCCCATTGATACATAGCTTTGTACGAAAGTGCGACGCACATTTAAAACAGTTTCAAAATAAATTAAAACGAAGCTTTTTATTGTTTTCTTTGTTTTTGTCATAATATTCATAATATTTCCTTTTAGCTCTAGGCACCATCAACTAATCCTGCTTTTTAATTTCTAGTTTGCAACACTCAGTTGCTATCTTTCATAGGAGATTATTTTCATGAGTATGTAGAGATGTTGCTGAATATTGATGTGACTTAAATTTTAAAATATTTTATAAATGTTCAGTTAGGTTAAAGTCTGGAAGCTGTTGGGGCCAGTATAAAATAAAAATTAATTAAACATCCAGGAAAAATCTTACATTTACAGGTCTGGTTTGTTACTAAAACGTTTACAAATTCACAATTGTGAGATAGAAATGAAAAGAAGCTTACCAGAACATTTGATTAATTAGATAAAAATGCTTTGTATAATCTTCTGTTGTAAAATGCTTGTGGTATAGAACTTAGTTTTGAAAAAGGTTACAGGTTTCACAAGCACATATTTGTTAGCCTTAAACATTCATAACAGCTTTTATAAGACTCCTTTTTACACTCAATTGATGCTTAATTTCCTTAATGGAGCAATATTTAACCAAATTTATAATATAAAGAAAACAATAATTCTTCGAGTAAATAATCTCAATTTTAGGAAAAAGAACTAGAAGAAGTGCACATAAAAAACTATTAATCCATTCCTTTAGAAAATAAATAACACAATTTTAATGTAATTGTATTAATTCAACTTAGAAAAAAATTATTTAAAATTATTTTCTTTAAATGATTAAAATGCCATTTGAGAAGAAAAAAATATTAGTTAAATTCCAATCTTCTAAATTAAAATTAATTCTTTTTTTTTATTAAGTTACTATGTGTGCAAAAAAAAAAAATCGTCGATATTCTTTTCAGAAAGTGATTAAAGTTAATAGTATAGTTGAAGACTCAATTTCCATTATACTTGAATAATAACCTTGACATAAGATTTCATCGAAAAAAATTTCTTTTAATTATAAAAGATTAAATATTTAAAAAAATTATATTCCTTAATTTGTAAGATATAAACAGCTCTCCACCTATCGGATAAGTTTAGGAATTATTATCAGGGAAAGACCATTATCCACGGATTTTATATATTCTTCTTCTTCGTTGGCATATCAGCCCTATGTTGGACCAAGGCTCTCTGCCTACTGGTAGATTTCGTGACAGGAAATGCTTTCTTTTAAAAGGGTAGGGTTGTCAGTCCTACGCCCAACGCTCAGCAGTAATATTAGACCGGGAACTACTGTATAAAATAGACATTATATATTGTTGTTATAAAATTAAAAATAAATTCGTTTAATTTTCGCTGCATGGGATGATTTGAAACCGCTATTTTGCTGAAAGTTCTGTAGTTGTTGATCAAGGATATCCTTAAATATTTTTGGATATGGGGAAAGTAATATTTGTGATAAATAAATAAAACAAATTATGTTTTGATACAATTGCAAGTAGAATGACACACACATACACACACACACACACACATATATATATATAACATATATATATATAACATATATATATATAACATATATATATATAACATATATATATATAACAGTTGGGCTGATATGTTCGTAGGCTGACACATAGATGACGCTACTAGTATTAAACCCATATAATTTTTAGTTAGCCCTAACCTTCAAAAGACACTTGTATAAATTTGACAACTGTTGCACTATTAGTATGTGAATTATAGCATTTTAGTGAAGCAACTTTTGTTAGTTTGGAAAAATGGATAAAAAGGAATTTCGTGTGTTAATAAAGCATTGCATTTTTTTGGGAAAAAATACTATTGAAGCCAAGGCTTGGCTTGATAAACATTATTCGGAGTTTTCACCAGGAAAATCAACCGTAGAGAAGTGGTTTGCTAAATTTAAATGAGACGAAATGAGCACCGAGGACGATGCACGCAGTGGACGCCCCAAAGAGGCTGTTACCGACGAAAACATCAAAAAAGTCCACAAAAAAATTTCTGATAACCGTAAAGTGAAGTTGATTGAGATAGCTGAGACCCTAAAGATATCAAAGGAACGTGTTGGACATATCGTGAATGAATATTTGGATATGCGAAAGCTCTGTTTAAAGTGGGTGCCGCGCGAGCTCACAATCAACCAAAACCAACAACGAATTGATGATTTTAAGCAGTGTTTGGAGCTGTTCAATCGTAATAAACCCGAATTTTTGCATCGATATGTGACAATGGATGAAACATGGCTCCATCAATTCACACCGGAGTCAATTAGGGTTTTTATTATTACTAATTAAAAACTGCGTAATATTTCTACATTTATTTTGAATATATTAATCTAAAATCTTCTCTTATGTACTTAATGATGGATTAACTATTATATATTTTTTATTTATATGTGTATGTTATTAATTATTCATTTGTTTTTTAGTTGCAAACTGAAATATTACCATTTAGAAAGTTGTTAAACAGTTAAACATTTATCAGCATAGTGTATTCCAAATTTTTCTGCATGTGTTTGCAATTTCGTTACAGTTTTAAAAACATTAGACCATTATATTCCGTTAGTTTTCTTCTGCATTTTTTTCTAATTTTTTTCTTAAACTTTGCTTCCAGTTATAATGTCCCGCTATAAGAAAGAAACTGTTACCGATTAAAGTTTCTTTTATATTATATTTTAAGGTATCCTCTTCATAAAAGTTATAGAAAAAAAAGTTGAATTATTATAAATAATGGAAATGCATTGTGATATGTACGATGTGTGAAGTTTTTAATTGTGTAAAGGATAGTACTGTTCTATATATTTATAGAAGAAAAATATCAAAATTTTTCATTTGAATCTTTAATCATTATTCTGTTTTTTCTTTTATTTTCAATGATCGTATATTTAAAAATATGTAATTTATTATTTACAATTTAATTTATAGTTAATAGACTTTCTCTTGGGGAAACTCTTTTGAAAGGGTGCTGTAAAAAATTATCCACACAGCACAAAATTCTCTAACGCTATAAGGCAGACACAAATTCAAACCTTTATAACAAATGTCTGGAAAAATTATTATTGCTATTAAATTCCATTATTGCTATTAAAATTTCTTTGAAGAACAAAATCTCTTAGCAGAACTCACCCATCATGTAAACACTCGTTATTGGGGCATTGCAAAAAATAATAATAAGTTCCTTAAAATGACGGTCTTCAACGTTTTCGCCACTATTTAATTTCCATTCTCATATGAATTAAGTAAACAAAGATCCTTTTATTGACTTATAAAAAGAAACACTGAACAAAACTGAGGCAGGCGTTAACAATAAAATTATTCAAAAACAACCTCCCTATAATTTGAAAATATTTATTGAATCACGATCTTCATAATTCACGCATGTAAAAAAGAGCCCCTTTACAAATTGTCGGTAACGTAGCAGCCAGTAATGATATACTTATCTTTA
>BPLQ01001018.1:0-56707 GCA_021605075.1 Caerostris darwini
CCGCTGGCTAACATCATCAAATCTTTCTTAACCAACCGTAACTTTAAAGTAAAAATAAATAATGCAATTTCTACTGCTAGAAGTGTTGAATGTGGTCTACCACAAGGGTCGATCCTTTCGCCACTTCTATTTAATATATATGTAAATGATTTTCCGAAAGATCCACTTATTAATACGGCCATGTATGCGGATGACACCGCGGTCATCACTCAGCATCAACATCTATTTACTGTCATGTTTCGACTTCAAACATTTATAAACAGACTCCAAACCTGGCTTAGCTTATGGAAGGTTAAAGTCAATCCCAGCAAATGTGCTCTTCTGATCTTCCATAAGAGAAGGCAATTAAATACCATGTACCCGCTACGCATCTTCAATGAACCAGTGCCTTTTGTAGATACATACAAGTACCTCGGAATTATCTTAGATAAAAGACTCACTTTTCAAAAGCATATAACTTATAAAATCGAACAAGCTAACAAAGCATATTTTGCATTATGTCCACTAACTTCGCGTAAAAGCAAGCTCGCGATTGGAAACAAACTTCTTGCCTACAAAGCCTGTATTAGGCCCGTGTTAACATATGCAGCCCCTATCTGGATTAACGCTGCCATGCACCACCTGAAGAGACTGCAGGTCTTTCAAAATAAAGTTTTAATGAAAATCACTGATGCACCACATTATTACAATAGATATCGAATCCACGCTGATCTTAATATCGAACCCATTCTTAATTACTCCAAAAAACTAGCTATCAATTTTCTTAACAAGGTGCCACTCAGTGATAACCCACTTATGTTAAATCTTCCTGAATATATTCCATCTAAATATTACAAAAAACGACCTCGCGCAATTTTTGAACTAGACTTCAATAGTTTCCCGAATCCTAAAAGAATTCATATTGATCCAGGATAGGAACTTAATGTAAACAAACATCTTCTACCATCACAAAACTTAACACAACACCACAGCTTCCAATCAGAAGCCCACCATACATAACTCCGCCCACTCGTGGTATATATAGTTTGTCGGAAAGGCCATCGTTCTTTTAGTCCATCTGAATTCAGTAGCTACTACCATCGATCTCCGTGTTGTATGCACAATCTATCCTTTTTACTTTCTCTCCTAATTTCAGGGTTTTTAAACTATTATGCACTGTGCAAAGATTAAATCTTAAATTTAAACTCTATCTTTCTACCTAGTTTTTTATTATAGTAAAACACTTAATTCTAAGAGCAATGCTGCTTTCTTAACGTTAATTCTTTTTATGATTTTAATTTTGGTTTTTGTATCTTTCATGCAGCTTAATTTTAATTGTTAATTGGAGGTGTGGGGATTAATCCCCCGGCACTCCGTAAATTCACACAACTTTGCACTTTGCACGACATCCCGAGGGATTGTCAGGCGAATCTTTTTTGCTATGCTGATGACACAGCAATTGCTACACAAAACAAAGCACCACAGCTTGCTGTTAAAGACCTTCAATTTTATGTTTACAAATTAGAAAAATGGCTAACCACCTGGAAAATCAAAGTAAATGCAACTAAATCAGCCTGCCTGCTATTTACTCGGAAGCGTTCCATTTCTCCATTAGGGAGTATCACTCTTTTTGGCCAGCCCGTCCCCTGGGTTACTGAATATAGGTACCTAGGGTTGTTTCTAGACGCAAAATTGTCTTTTAATTCCCATATCAAGAACACAGTTGCTAAAGCAACTGGTGCGAGTATTAAACTCAACTGCCTAATTTCTCGAAAGAGTAGGCTTGCGATCAAACACAAGCTTCTGCTCTATAAGTCTATCATTAGACCTATTCTGGTTTATGGTAGCCCAATTTGGGCCTCCACTTCCCTCACCAATATCAAGAGACTTCAGGTGTTTCAGAATAAACACCTGGCTATGATTGCTGATGTGCCATGGTTCGTTCGTCGAAAGATCATTCATAGAGATCTAGACGTCGAACCTATTCCAAATTATTTACTCAAAATTTCAAAGAATTTTCTTGAGAAATGTCCCCAGATTAGCAATGAGTTAATCCGCCGCCTGCCTACCTATCACCCTGGGGTGAAAAGTTCGCAGAAACGCCCAAGGGCTGTTTACGACATCTCCTATGATTGTTTTCCTAGAGTTAAGAGACATCATGGCTGTTATTCTGAACAAGCGATCGCGAGTTCAGGTAACGGAGTGGATTTAATGTTGTAATCTTACGTCCACTGAGACTAGTAAGCTCACTGTGTATCTGAGGAGTCGTTTGGCTTTAAAAGTTTTCGCGGCTCTATTAGTAAACAAAACGAATTGGCGCAGAGGTAAGTCAGTCGAGGGTGGGTGGGAAAGGGGCACCAGAGCCAAAAGGCTTTAATCCCCATTTACTAATAGGTGAAAATAAATGATATACATGTAGTGAAGTGAAGAAGAATGATGACAGCTGAAGCAGGTATAGGGAGGTAAGGGGGGGCACTTTTATGCTTACGTGACTTGATTTCTGCGCAGAGGTAAGGTGACGGACTCCCGACCGCAAGGTTGAGGCTTCGAATCCGGCACTCAGCTCAATTTACTATTTTTATAATTATGCTACGATGTGCACCAACAATCCTTTCTTAACGGCTAGTGAATAGTTAGGTTTTTATTGTACGCTTTTTTACCCCATTTTTTTGTTAGGAAAATAAAAGGATGGAATAAAACCAATAAAATAAAAATAAAAATTATAAAAATGAAAACTATAAAAATACGGTCCTGATTATGGCCTTTTTTTTGTGTGTGGATAATTATTTACTTTTCAGCATCAATCTTCAACTGCTCTCATCGTTCAGCATAATCCCTGTGTACTTGGTTGAATGAGTCTATAGGACTCTGTTTACTTTTAATTATTTTGGCATCGACAACTGGTCCCTAATTGTACTGAATTTAAATTTAATTTTAACTTCTTTTATTTTGTATCTTACTTTTATTTATTATTAGTATTTTTATCTTTTTTTTGAGTACCATTTAACTTGAATTTTTAGAAACTTTATCTTGTATTTCCACTAACATTAATTCAGCAGCCAATTAAAATTTAAAGCATATTTATGAATTAAGATGAGGAGGTTTAAGGGGTATCTCCCCCTGTTGGTACTCCGTATTCGGTACGCCAGTTGCCAGATAGGAGATCTATGGAGCGATGAATGTCAATGTTCCGCATAAACCAGTTTGAGTTGGTGATTTGTCTGATGGTGATGTTTTGTTGAGCTTCCAGGATTTCTCTGTTGGTTTTTGACGTGTATGCCCAAACTGGGCAAGCATACGTTAGAATAGGTCGAAGCATTGAAGTAAATATGAGTAGTTTGTTATTTCTGGACATGGCTGAATTTCTTGCTATAAGTGGGTATAATTTTCTCCTTGCTTTCCGAAATTTATCTTTAGTATGGAGGATATGAGTTTTCCAATTGAGGTGTTTTTGCAGGTAAATTCAAAGGTATTTGGTATCAGATTTCCAGTGGATCAGTTGATTTTTAAGATAAATTGCAGGGAGTTTAATTTTATGGTGCTTGCTGAAGAACACTGCCTCTGTTTTGTTGATGTTTAGAGCAATTTTCCATTTTTCATACCAGTCCGTTAATTCTTCCAAGTGTCTATTGAGAGTAAGTGCCAGATATTTTGGGTTTTTGTTTCTGCATAATATTGCCGTGTCGTCAGCATAAATCGCTGTGATGGTATTGAATTTCTTGGGAATGTCCGAAATGAAGATAGAAAATAGTAGTGGAGATATTTTACTTCCCTGAGGTGTGCGGGCTTGCATCTTCTTGATATTGGAGAATTTGTTATTAATTTTTACTGAAAAGCTTCTATTGGATAGGTAGGAGTGAATTATTTTGATCATAGGTGATGGACATTTGAGGGTAATTAATTTGAAGATGAGGGCTTCAATCCAGACTTTATCAAATGCTTTTTGTATATCTAAAAATATTCCGCCGGTGAATTCGTTTTTTTGGAATCCTGTTTTAATGTATTCTACTACTCTGAGAAGTTGGTGGGTGGTGGAGAGATTTTTTCTGAATCCGAATTGGCCTTTACAAATGATGCTATTTTCTTCAGAGAATTTTTGTAGTCTATGGAGGATGATCGATTCCGTAATCTTGCTAAGAGTAGATAGAAGGGATATTGGGCGGTAATTTTCCGGGATAGTCGGATCTTTTCCAGGTTTCAATATTGGTATGACTGTAGCGGTCTTCCATGCAGCTGGGAAATATTTAAATTCCAGGATTTTATTAATGAGATAATTAAGCTGGATTACTGTTATGGCTGGGAGGTTCTTTAGCATTTTGTTTGAAATGGAGTCAATTCCAGAAGCTGATTTGATCTTTAATTTCTTGATAATATTAATAATATCAGATGGGGCGGCTGGTGTTAAATTTTCTTCTTCTTCGTTCTTGTTGTAGAAATTTTTGATTGTTTGATTTACTATATACTCTTGCATTGGGTCCGAGATATCATTAAGTGTAAATTGGTTTTCCAGATTTTGAGCGATTAATTCAGCTTTATCTTGATCTTTAATGGCTGTGGAGATAGTGCCTTGTAGGTGGCTTATCTTGATGAAGGGTAATTTAAATCTTTTAGTCATTTTCCAAAAGGAACCGTCTTCTATTTGTAGATCTTCGAGTGTTTCTTTCCATTTATTATCCGAGTATCTTTTGAATGCATTTTTGATATTTTTGTGAATTCTGTTTAAGATGGTTTTATCGTTGGGATTTCTTGTGGTTTGCCATTTCTTTTTAGCTTTATTTCTAACTTGTAACAATTTCTTTATGTTGGGGTGAGTCCAGGGTTTTTTATCGTTGGTGGCTGGTTTTGAAGCATTTTGCCGGGCTGTTAGGAGGTCGTTCGTGAATTTATTGATTTCTTCATCCAAGGTAAAAGTAGAGGTAATCGTTGGCAGTGGTTTTGCATGGATTGAAGTGAGAAATTTAGTAAATAAAGTCCAGTTGGTGAAGATGTTGCTATTTTCTGTTGGAATAAGATAGTCAAAGTTGAAGGTGAGTTCTACAGGGTTGTGGTCGGAGCTCAGTTCCGCTATTGAAGAAATTTGGTAAGGAAACAGGAAATTTTTTATTACTGCCAGGTCTATTGTAGATGTAGAATTATGACCATATCTTGTGGGGGAATTAGAAGCTATGATATCCAGGTCGGTTTTAATCGCGAAGTTGAGTAATTGCAACCCTCTTGCATTGTTGTTATTGCATTTCCATTGCAGGTGATGGGCGTTGTAGTCTCCACACATTATGACATTTGCTCCCAGTTGCATTATGGCTTCAAGATCTATTGTAAACTGCGGATCGGAGTTGACCGGAACGTAAATAGATGCGATAATGATGGGGTCCAGATTTGGAAGATTTAAGGAGATTATAGATGCTTCTATGTGCTGCAAAGGTGGTGTGGGAACATGGTGGTAAGGCAGGTGGTTTTTGATGAAAATGGCAGTTCCTCCCGCTGCTTTGGACTGTAGTGGGTTGATTCTGTCATTTCTGTAGCCATGGAAATTTGGTAGGAAGAAATTGTCCTGAGGTTGGAGATGAGTTTCCTGGATTAGAAGCAGGTCGGGAGAGTGGTTGATGATAAAGTCGTGGAATTCTATTTTCCGTTTCTTGATCCCATTAGCGTTCCAGAAGGTGATGTTTAGTGATTTATTGTGTATCCGCATTGGGTGTATTAGTTAGCGATGAAATTCCTTCAATCAGGAGAGCCAGCTTGTCGATGGGTGATGAAGCATTTTGTATTTTAGGAAGGGCTTGCATAAGTCCTGGGAATGATTTGGTGATGGCAGCTAGTTCCTTGAGCAAAGTAAGTGGAGCCAAAAGGTCTTCTGATGTAGCTGGAGTTTCTTGTACTATTTTGCTGGCCGAGGAGACTTGGTTAGAAGCTGAGTTGGAATTTCCATTCAGAATTTGGGCGAAAGATTTTGTAGGATTTATGTAGTTACTTTGAAAGGTATTACGGTTGTTGGTGTTGCTGGTGGCTTGACCCCTTTTTGGTGTCATTTTTGGGAACTTGGGACATCCTCTCCATGAGGCGACATGCCCCTTGGCGGAGCAGTTAATGCATTTTGGTTCTACTATCCGTTCTTTAATTGAGCATTCTCCGGTGATGTGGTTCTTTCCACACTTAAGACATCTTGGTAGGCGGTTACAGTTATTACTTGCATGATGGAAGTAGTTACACTTGTAACATTGAACAGTTAAGTTCTTACGGTTGAAATTTTCTACTTTTATACTTAGGTACAACATTCTGTTCAGCTTGTAAATATCCTCGGAGTTTGCGGTTCTTCTTAATTCGATGAGGAAGATCGGGAGAGGTTCTTTCGTGACACTTCTTTTAAGTTGAGCTACTTTGTTGATTTTAAAGTTTAGTTCCGTTAACTGCTTTTTAAATTCTTCTTTGTCTGTATCCACCGGCAGGCCTTTAATCACCACTTTCATGGGGCGGTCTCCTTTCGGGGTAATTACGTAGTATTCAAATTTGTTTTCTGTTAAATATTTGGTAATTTTTCTATGCGCCTCTTCGGTTTCAGGAAATATTTTGATGTATTCCTTAGCGAGTACATTATTTGTGCCTGGAAAGTTCTTGTTTATGTTCTGCAGGGCTATGTTGTAGTTAGAAGTCATAGCTAACATTATGGGCTGTATTTTGATCTCAGGAGGAGTTGATTCTTCAATAGTTTCAGGAATGTTGTCAAACTTATTTTTCGTTGCCAATTGGAAGGAGTTGGTTGCAGTAGTTGCTCTGGCGGAATGCCTTTTGCTGGGTCTTTCGTAATTGTCATCTATTGCAGGTCCGGTTTTTGCTGATCTGGTTAACTGCTGCATTTCGATTTGGGCTTTCCGGTAACGGTTGCGCCATGCTTGTTGTTTGGGTACTTACGTATTACTTGGGTATTAACGGTACCTTGGCGACAGTTGCGCCAATAAAGAGCACACGCGCCAACCGCAGCTACAGATTTGGCGGTGTTTAAGTGGCAGCAATCTATTCTATTGGTTTGGTAACCTTAGTAGCTGTTAGATTGGCGACACTTAAAAACCACCAAGGTGCCGTTAATACGTAAGTACCTTCGCTTGATTTTTCCAATTATTTGCTTTTTTCGATTTTGTATTTTACTATTTTTATTTTATTTTTAACTTTTATTCCACTTCGGGATTTTACCGCTATCATTAATAGATGGCGCCACTAGAACGTTTGACATTCGGTTTGTTTTGATTTTTACCGCTGATTTTAACTTGCAAACTGCAGTTGACTCCCTTTTCCTAACTTTTGTGTTGTATTTATTGTTTTTACATGTATGTGATTGTTTTCATTTATTGTTTAATTTGTAATATTACTCATTTTTATTTTATTTTATTTTACTTTATTATTCTACTTACTTTATTTACTTGTTTTCTGTGTTAACATTCAATAATCCGTGATTTAATCTACCATGCATTTATGTTTAATATTTTCTTTTATCAACTATTTCAACCATTTATTTAATGCAATATCCTTGTATTTTAATTCACTTTTCTTTAAATCTATCATTTTAATTCCTCTTAGTACTTAAGCATTTTGTTCATTGTTCATCCTAATTTACTTTATGTATATATTTACTACCTACACCCTCTTATAAATTGGTACCATGCTCATTTCCTCACAGTAAACAACTCTTATTCTAGCATCTCAACTGTTTATGTTATTTATCTTTTTTTTTGTTCCCCTCCTATTTTGTCTGTTTTACTCTCACCCTCAGTCTTGCAATGTTTATCCTTCCATGCACTACACACTGCTTATCCACTAAGTTCCTTCAAAATTCACCTTCAATTTGTTCTGTCACCATTCTTTACCTACATCCACTGATCACAGCTGGACTTTATCAACTTCATCTCTCATCACTCTCCCTACAATAACCACAAAGCTACCTTCAATATCATCGCATAGCACTCTCTTCAACCCTACCTACTCCAATATTTATGTTGTCCATCTCTACCAGCCACAGCCATAACGACCCTACACCCTCTACTACAACCTGCCTTAACTGACTCCTTCAAATCTCTCGCTGAACTTCTGTTATCACCATCCACTACTAGTACGCTCCTCTTGCCTACAGATCAACTACTTGTCTTATTTTATTTAACCTTATCTTACTGTGTTATTGTCTTATCTTACCCATTTGTTTACATGTTTTATTATTGTGTTTTTCTATATTCTAATCACCTGCGTGTGATTTCTTTTTGCTTGTTTTTGCATTTATCTGTTTTTCAATAAAATTAAACATACCTTGCTGTCATGGTTGACAAGTAGACACTCAAACACCGGGTATTTAATTTATGGGTACCATGCTGCGTGTGCCGGCTCTCAGTTCGTTTTCAAGTCATTCCCTATTCAATTGGTATTATGCTCATTTTATCTTTTTAGCATCTGCTACACCTTCTCAAGCATTGGTGCCTCAGTTCTCACCCCTGCCCGACTGACTTACCATCAAGTTACATGTGCTCCCTGGGTAATGCAAAGGGAGTAACATTGGTGCAGCCCTTATGGCGAAGATCACGGTCTATTTGTCAGCTGCATTACAAGAAAATAAATAAATAATAATAATATCATTTTAACTGTGACAATCTGTCATATTGTCACTGTGAACAATCATCTACCAAAATTTTTATTTCTTTTTTAGAAATATTGTCAGACGCAGAATCACAATGAAGATAGATTTCTTTTAAAAGATAGGTTGATGATTAGGATGCCCTTTTTACTCCTTACAAAACTATTATTTCTATTTATTTGAATTTAAATAATGTTTAAAACAAAAAAAAAAGTAACAAATAAGACGTATTTAAAGTTAAAAATATCTACAATAGATTAAAACAACAAAAAATTTGCATATCCAATTTTCAAATTTTAAAACACAGAGGAAAGGGAAAGAATGATTTACAGCAAGCAAATAAAACAAGACGGTTTTCAACGAAACACAGTTGCAGTTAAGTCAATTCAGTATTACTCAAACTTTTTTATTTATTTCAATGTTGCGCTACAAATTATTAATTAAAAATTTAATTTCTTAAATGTATAATAATAGAACTGTCAATTAAAATGTAGGAACTGTGATTCCTGTATCAAATGGAATGTGTATAAGCATATTCAATTTGCTACAGGAAATAATTCTGGACTGAAAAATATCCCCCCTAACAAAATCATCAACCAGGAAAAATTATTCTCCAATAAAAAGGAGAAAAAATTAGAAAATGCTGTAGTAAAACCAATTTTCGATATGTTTCTTTGTTTTAAATAAAGAGCAGTATAGTTATCTTTTGATGTCGAAAAAAGAAAAGCGATTTTTAATTAAAAAAATTATAATTAATGTAATTAAAATATTTATTAATTTTAAAATTTTAAATAATAATTAATCATAAAAATAAACATTTGTATATTCTACATGTACCAATGTTTACATTTTTCACTTTGAATTTTGCTGATGTATATTTAAATATTTTGAATTTTAAAAAATTTTGTTAGAAAATGACTGATTTATATTTGTTATTATTTAACAAAATTTTTTTTTTTTTATAATCATTAAACAGCCTCATTTATAATCATTTAGTTAATATCATGAAATATATTTTAAATCAGTATAACAAAAATTGCAAATTAAATATGCTATTATTTTGCATGCAAAGCAGCAAGTTGTTTGTTTTAAACAATGAAGTAGAATGTTCATACTGTCTATAAATTTAAAAGATCTTTTGAACATTATTCCTTATACATACATACATAAATATGTAAATAAAATAAGTTATTTCAGCAATTCTGTTCAATGAAATTTTAAATTGTTTCATCAATATCTGTATATCTAAAATCAGTTATTACATAATTCATTTTGATAGTTAAAAGAGAAGTTTTAGCTTTTCATTTTCAACATTGTAAATTTCCTTGTAATCTTGCCTCCTAAAAACTTTGTACAATTCAAATCAGTATTCCTACTGCATATTTAATATTTTTGTGAAAGTGTAAATAAATAGTTTCACGTAACTAAGGCAAATATTTTGAGTGCAGACAGGTTGGCAAATGTTGATTCTTGACTCAAAAACTGGTATTTCACAAATTGAATAAACAATTTCTTTTCTTTCTTTTTTTTAATAATGACAAACTGATTTTGTCCCTGATTCATTCTAAATATTGATTCTGAGTCATCCGAAGTGTATATGCCTTGATATGAGAAATCCATTCATTTGGCAATATACCATCTTTTGTTAATGATTCAGTAATTATAGTCATTACACAAGAAAATGAATTATGTGTACAACTATTTGACTGATTAAATACTAAGTTTACATGGCCAATATATATACATACTTTTTAATTTATATATACTTTTAACTTTTTATTTCATGGATTATAAACTTTTTTTTTAACTTTCATTTTCTGATAATAAGAGAAAATTATTCATATACACTCACATCCAGAGCATAGCCAATCATGGAATTAGCAATGAAAAAAAATATATAATTATTTCTTATATTGGGTGAAAATATAAAATACAAAATTTCATTATAATGCATAAAGCTGGAATAAAAAATTTGGAATGTACTAAATATAACAAATTAAAACATATATATATATTATTCACTTCATAGTAATGCATATATAATTCATCAAGTTTTGTTAAAGCAAGAATTTATAACATCAATTTTAGCATGATAAAACTGTCAACTTAAAATGGATTCTGTGTTACATTTACAGATCTAATCTATACAAAATATAGTAATTTAGTAGCATTTAAAATATAGTAATTATCTGTGCATTGAGAGTTGAAACTGGTTTATAGAATTCAACTCATAATCTAGAAAGGTTTTCTTACATCTGTGGGATAATATTAAGTGTGTTTGCATCATACAAGAGAAGAAAGCCATCTGACATTGGTCGACAAACCAGTACGGATGAAATTTTAAGCTGTTTTCTCCAAGATTCGAGATTTAGATCTAATCATTTTTAATTGCAAATTAAGAAAATTTGATGATTACAAGTTAAAAAAATATCCATCTATTTATATACAATGCTATCTTTATAGAATTCAAATCCATTTTTATCAAATATAATGTTTTGATTCGACAAATCAAATACTTTAAACATGATTAAAAAATATATATGTATTTTTAAGAAAGTTATTTTTTGCATGTGTAGTATAATGAACATTGAATCTTGGTCTTGTAAGCATATATAATATTAATTAATAAATAATGATTTCATAATGCAAATTAAGTTATATATTTTTTAAAAATAAAAATCTTTTAAAATCATTTAATATTATATTAACTATCATAAAAAAAAAATATTAATAAATGCATATATAATGAGTTGCTAAAATAATCTTTCATCTTGCATTTTTTTATAAATGCAACTTATTGAAAATCACAGAAGGAAAACACTAGGAGTAGTAGAAGAGTAGGGAAACATAATTACTTCATCCTTGATATTTTACAGTTGCAGCTTTATATATTAGCTTTTGATATTTTACAGATGTTTTAAATAAAATTAAAAATCACAATATTTATTATCTTTATCTAAACCCAATAAAAATATTCTGACAATTGTTTTTAAAAAATATAATAATCCTACAAAGACAATAGTTTGTTTCATATTCTTATCAAAAATCTTTCTTTTTTCCTCACTGGAAAATCCAGCTCCATCAAAATTTTAATTTGTACCAGCAACAGAAAAATGTGGCCAGCATGAAAAAGAACATAACTGTAATATTTATTCAAAAATTATGTCTTAAAAAAAAGTAAAGATGTTAATAGAATATGTTTAGGATTTATTATTAATTTCATAGCAATTTGGGATAACTAACATTTAGAATTCTGTACTTATGCATATAAATATTTTATGAACATAAAGAAACTTCTTCACAACAGCCATATGGATATAGTGGAAGAAGTTTGCTCAACATTTTAAATGAAAAATGTTATGTGCATGCAGTTTTTACGTATTATAACTAGCTGACATTCTCTTTAAGGCTAAATTTGTTGATATTGGTCTTTTAGAGAATGTTTGCTGGTGAACAGATTATCTTTTCAGACTTTAATGTTTGACACCGATAGGAAAAATAAATTCATGCATTTCATTGATAATGTAATACACCCTGGCTGATTGAAGTAAGTTTTTTAGTTTATCTATACAATAAAATTTTTGTTTATACAAGTTAATTATATTTGTTCAAATATTTAACTTAGCAAAATTCTAAGCAATAAAATACAATTAATTTTAAAAACCATTATTCTAAACCAGGGGTGGCCAGCCCAAATGATCTCGTGGGCCACTTTGGAAATGCATCATAATTCTGCGGGCCGCATTTAAGATTATATATCCCCATATTAGATTTAGACCCACTATAGACATTTTTTGGAGTGAAAAATTGAAACATAATGAATTATTTTTATGCTTATTATTATTCTTACATGTAAACATAGATAATATAATAATAATGATACTAAATGCACACATTATAAAGAAATATATAAATGTAAACGATATAAAAAAAATTAAATCATTAAAAAATATTTATTTTACTAGAAAGATATTTGTTTGCACAAGAATATTATTTTAAAATCAAAGTTAATTTTTTCTCCTAATTTTGACAGTTAATTTTTGAATATATGGATGCAAAAATAATGTATTTTTTTAATAAATTGGTTTTCACTACTTTGGACATAAAATAAATATATTTTGTAAAAGTGTAATAATTCTCACAGATCGGAAAAATGTTCAAGGCGGGCCACATGTGGCCTGCGGGTTGGCCAGATGCGGCCCTAGATAGATAATTTAAGAGAGGTTTTAATTATTCTTTAATGAATATTACTTACAAATATAAGCAATAGTCTAAGTTGTTTAGTACTGCTTAAACTGATAAGTGATGAATTAAACATTTTCTTTTTTTTAAATTTAGGTCACTAATAAGATACTATGTTTACTTTATCAAGATTGTATTGTTATTAAAAACCTCCTTTCCAGTATAATTAAAATATTTTATTGTTATCTGTTATGTATTATAATACAAAAGTTTTTATAATGCAAAAGCAAATAGATTACAAGAAAAAACAAACATGAATTATAATTTGGTGCTTTTTATCAAATTTTATTAGGGTTTTTTAATTGGTTAAATTTGTTTACATAATAGCATTCAGAAAATGCTTACTTTTGTCAGAAAAGTAACCATTCTGTATAAAATAATAAAAGAAAGACTTCATTAACAAATAATTGGGAGATGAAAACTGTGAATAATCGTGGAAAAAAAAAAGTTATGTTGAATCAATAAGGGAAATTCTTTTTTTAAAAAAAATTTTAATACAATAACAGTTAAAGAGAAACAATTGAATAGCCCTATAAAAATGATATAAATAAAAACTTACCTAGATTTTCCACCATTTTTAATAAGTCAATTTTTCTAGTCAACTGAGTATGTTGGCCCTACTGGATCCTTAAACACTTGTTTTCCTGTGGAAAAAAAATATGAAAAACCATGATGGAAATATTCATGGCAAGTCGAATATTCAATAATGAGAGGGGGAAGAGTACTAAAAAGAAACAGTGATGGATTGAAAATTGGCTAAGCAGCATTCTTGTAAAGAGGAAATCATTGAGGTGCTGTTGAAGCATTAAGTCATGAAAGTAATATTTTTCTAGGAGAGATAGAATATTTGCAATTTTATTTTGCATACCTCTGACAGAGTTGAAGGAAATTGTTTCTTTGAGTATAAAAAAGGTCTCATACATATTATCTGGTGAGAGAGTTTCAAAAGTAGGGTAGCTTGAGATGTTTGGTGTTTCTTCTAGCCATCTTCAGGAACTTGAGGCAGCAAGATGACTCTGCAACCCATAATTCATACAAGTACGATTGTAAATCTTCCCTTCGATGGGGAAGTATGTGGCATGATTTTCACATTTTAAGCATTTAATCTTAACATTGCAATTGCTACTTCCATGATAAAAAATAGATGCAATTAAAACATTGTGTATCACCAGCTTTACAATTGAACTTTTCTACTCGTACAGTGAGGTAGATAATCTGTTTAAATCAAAGATTTTGTAATTTTCTGGTTTGTGATCAAGGATAAGTTCCCACACAAGATAAAAACATTTGGACTTTCTTTTTAGTTGAATGACATTTTTTAAGAAGAATAGTCTTTAAAAGCTGTTTTCATTTCATTTCCAGAGATGTTTATAGGGAGACCTTTTATCACAGCTTCCTTGGGTCTCAGAATTTTTTTAAGAATTCTATTTCACGTAGATTGAAAAAATTTGATGAGGTTACAGTGCTGCTCTTCGTCAGTCAGGAAATATTTAAAAAAGGGTAATTTTTTAATTGTGTTTGAGATTTTCATGCCCCCTTCACTTTTAAATTTAGCATCAGTCATTCATCAGTCAGATTTGAATTGAAAGGGACATTTTTTAAGCTGCCTGAAAGAATTTTCATCAGTATGTGTTTGAGATAGGATTTGATTTTAAGTTTATTGTCTTGAAGTTTTATCACCCCTGCAGCATAAGCGACCTGATGGTCAAGTGGCTAGCATCTTGGCCTTTCGTACAATAGGCTTCAGGTTTGAATCCTGGTAGTGGCAAGGATGTTTGCGAGTGTTTCGGAATCCACTTTAACTGTAGGTTCCAATTTAACTAGCCTTTGTGCACAAAAAAAGATTGTAGAGTGACAAACCAAATAGCAACATAAATTTTACCATTTAGATGTAATGAAAATTCATGTTTTTATACAGATGTCGTGTAGTTCTATATAAAGAGCAACAATATAGGATAGCAGGATGTTTTTCCCCCATTATTTTTAAACAATTAAAAATGACTGATTTTTATTTTAAAATAAGCAGAAGAAATCTTTTGAAATGTTTATAAAATATCAAAAATACATTTCAAAACTCTTATTTCATTAAAAACATGATCATTGCTCCCCACATAAATTTACTTAACTTCTTATTAGCCTTTTAATAGACAGGGGAAAAATTTATTTTCTATAGATATTTTTATAATCAAATTACTAAATAAAAAAACAGTTATACAGTAATTTAATATACTAAATTGCATTTTTTTATTACAAATGTGTCACAGCTTGTAGTCTGCACTGGATGTTCTAATAACAAATGAAATACATTTAGATTATTACTAACTTAATGTGAATTTTAACCATTGAAATTTTAGAGATAGATATTCTGTACCAAATCATTTTAAGAGATTGTGGGATTTTAGTTGATTTTTTCTTATTGTCAAATGTGATTTTTTAATTTCTATTTTCTACAAACTATTTTTCTCAATTAACTTCTGGTCTGAAGCTAAAACTTAAACGGACTGGCATGGATGGGAATTGACTTTTAGTCTGTTGACCAATGATGGAATTTTTTAGAACAATGGTCCTCAAAGACTTATTTATCCTACCAGTCTCATTAAAAAAAATTCAACATGATCCTGGAAATGTATCTTCTTTAAGAGAACAGATATCTTTACCACGGAAAATTAAGATAATGAAGAATAATAGGAAAATTAAAACTCTGAATAATATGAAAAGGATGATACTGATGTGCTATCAATGAATTAATTCTTGCTTTTTTTTTTTTTTTTGTCACCAGTAGTCTTACATCACTGTGATTCACAATTGGTTACTTTTGTTAACAAATTTGTGATTCCACTAAAGGAACATTTTAGAAAATATAAGGAACGGAAATGCAATTAAAAAATCTTGCATTTAAGTTCATAATCCAAAATATACCATTACTATCTTTTTGCAGGCAGAAATGTTTGTAGTCGTCTTTTAATCATCAGCGAGTTGTTCTAAATTTTCTCGTCCTATGTTCCATTATGTTTTCACCATCCCCCTTACTTTTATTAAATACATCAGAAACTATTATCAAACCCCTTGAATCACTATCTTCAAAGATGCTCACTTTAGAAAATAATGATTCAGAGTGAAATTCGACATGCAAAACTTTTTCAGGAGACTCAGAAAATTGTAGGTTTTTATGAGGTCAAATGTGATAGAACAAAAGCTATAACTGAGAGCAGCACAGACAGTTTATTATTATTTGCAATCTGATTTTTTTTTTCAGTACAATTGGGTGAAAATGGTACAGAACTAGAAAATGCTCAGATTAGTTTGATAACTAGCATAGAACTCTTATGACATAATAAATTACTCACAATGTTTATTACATGATATGGCATCTATTTATTTTCAAAGAATTATTATTTATGTCATTATTGAAATCCAATGACTTCCAACCATTTATTGACAAAATATATTATTGTATTTCTGATATATTAAAAAAGAAAATTTACAATAATTGACATAACTCTTTTCAAAAATTGTCTTCCCTTGTTTTAAAAAATTCTTTTAATTATCAATCAAAACTACATTTCAAATAAATTTTGGTAAAAGGGTTCGAAAAGGGATATTGGTATTTTTTCATTAGCCAGAACAATTTATTGCCAAGGAAGTTTGCATTTTATCGCAGAGCATGAGAGATATCACGGAACTTTCATCGCAGATGAATAAATTAATGTTTTAAAACCTTATCAACCAGTTATATAGTGAAAAACAGTCAAGATTATTAACAAGAATATTCCATCGCAATGACTTTTTGCAGTCTATGCCAAGAAACTAGAGAATGATTCTTCGTAATTGCTATTTGCCACAAATGAATTCTTCAATTGTGGCCAGTGTCATGTCAATTCTACCAAGTCATGACACCTATGTTCTCAGGGTTTAATGAAACTTGGTATACTGAATTTCCTTCTATTGTTAACCAATCACATGAAGTATTTTCTCTTTATACAATTTAATTTCACTTTTACAGCTCAACAAACTTTCATTAAGTTACGATTTTTTTATGTTCACGAAGTCTTGTACACTACAGTTGCTCACAAAAAAAATTATAGATACAGTACAGATTCAAAGAGCATGATGAAAATAACGCAAATCAAATTTTATCAAATGTCTCAACAGATGGGAAACATAGGCTGACAAAAAGTTCAGACAAAGTTCATTTATTGTTGATTTAGTTAACAAAACCAAAAAGTTCATTCCATTATTAGTAAATCACAGTCAGCCATTTGAAAAATTCTAAAAGAAAATTACTCATTTAAATACAGGCTGAAGCTCAGGGGTAACATTGAACACAATCATTTATTGTTTACTCTGTAATTATACACTGTAAGCATGCTGAGGGAAAAAAGAACAATTCATCTCACTGTGTGATAGATCTGATGACCTCAAACATGGTGTAAATATGGTTTATAAAACATAAGAAATAATTGCAGTCGTTACTGAAATAAAATTTTCCACACATTACTGAAATACATTATTTTACTTATAGCACAGCATTAAAACAAGCGCAGTTTCTTTAATATATGCCTACATGAAGAAATTTTCAGCTGAGAGCCCATCAGTTTTTTTTTGCTACTAGCCACAGTAAGTCAAAATTTGATCCGACCTGCTCTCGAGGAGCATCCGGAACTTCAGAGCGTGTCGCGATAGCAAGCCCGCTCCGTACAACTTAAACAAAATTTAACAAAACTGGGCAACAACTTGCTGTCCATGACCAAAGATCAACCCTTCTAGTTGAAGCATGCAACTTAAACTTAATAAATCCTCTCTGACTGGAAGATCCAACAAAAATAAAACAAAGGGTGAAACTTCACCTTAAAATAAAACAAAGAAAGAAAAACAGGACAATCTCCCCGGAGGTGTACCATTCCAACATAATCAAACAAACAACAAAAAAAAAAAAAAAAAAAAAAAAAACATTGAGTAACAAAAGAAAAATAGGACAACCTCCCAGGAGTTGTCCCATTCCAACATAAACCAACGAAGAACCAAAACCAAACAACAACAAAACTCCAACTCGGGGAGCAACGATTTTTTTTTTTTTTTTTTTTTTTAATTATTTCCTGTAATACAAACAAAACAAAATAAAAAACAGGATCTAGTCATTTACAAATTTTCAATTGATTGTATAAATCTTTTTTTCCATAATGTTGCGGATTGCAAGTTTAGCTTTGTTAATTTTTAAAAGGGCACCAACTGAATAGGATTGATGATTTACGGGAAAACCCAATTTCCTCTCTTCCCTCCAAATTCCACAAGCAAAAATCATATGGTTTACATCTTCATCTGACTCACCACAAGGGCACATTGCAGACTTGCCAAAGAATCTATTTTGATATGTGGCCATTGCGCCATGTAAGGTTAACATTTGATTTAGAAAGAAATCCCCATGAAGCCTATTAAGACTAATTCTGGGCATGATAAGAAAAAGTGGCCGCACCTTGACGGAAGAATTCCATTCAGCCTGCCATTCATCTTTGATAGTTTGGTTGATTAACTTTTTAATTTGAGAAGTGGAGTATCTTATATTGATATCGATACAGTTCCTTTCCGTAGCTTGTTTAGCGTATATATATCGACAAGCTCATTGCCAGTATAGCCTTTGTGTGCCTTAATCCATTCAAAAACAATATCATTCTTTTACTGTTTAATTTTATTTTTTAGAGAATAAATATAGTAATTGTCATTATTTACATTTGCGAGGGCCTCTAAGACGGACCGTGAATCAGACACAATGATAATATTCTTAAAGTTATTTTGTATAATATAATCCACAGAGCTGTCGATCAGCCACAGTAAATTAGAATGGGATGAAATTGAAGGAACAGCATTTAGCTAGAAAGGAGAGTTTTCATAACCATTTGATAGACAGATCATAAAAGATGCAATTTATTTTCTATCTTATTGTGAGTTCAATTGAACAACAACAGTTGTGGATTGATAAGCTCAAGAATTTCCCGATGGTAAAAAATAATAATAACTAATATAAAACTATTTTTTGTTATTAAACTAAATGTTTTTATTATCGTTTGGTCTTACAAAGGAATCATTCATTTAAAAATTGCATTATAAACTGTTAATTTCTTGTCCCTTTCAATCTTAATAGGTTGAATTTGTATATGAATAATATTAATGTATCATCATCAGTGGTAGTTATTTTTTTACAGGGAAGGGTTGTCAGCCCTACACCCAACGCTCATATCAGAATGGGACCTATGGTTTAAAGTGGATTCCAAACCACTACAAACATCTATGGCACCGCCAGAACTTGAACCTGAAATCTGTGTCACTGAGCGCTAGTCACTCGGCTATCAGGCCCTGCATCAATATTTAACATTCTAAATTTTTTTCAAGGAAATATTTCTTATTTAGTTACATAACAGTTGTATCAAAATGAGTATTCATTATAATGAAAATATAATTTAGATAAAAGTGTAAAATTTGTATTCCTTTGTTTCATTCACTTTTTAAATTATATCACCTTCACATTTATCTTCATGGAATAACTATTAAGGTTAAGAAATGCTATATACTTCTCAATTGTTAATACATATAAATTATTTATGTTGAGTGCCCTATGAAATAATTATATGCAACAATATATAAATATTTATCTATACATTTTATTTTAATTGGAAGTAGAAATTTTAATTATTTAACAATGATAACAAAAAAAAAATAATAATAAAGCAAGCAATATCTGCTCTATATGTGATAAGCAGATTTAGCAGTGGGGAACCAAATTACACAGAGCACCCCCAAGACGTTGCTGTCCTAGAACTGTTATTCAATGTGCACAGAACATCAATTAGTATAAAGTTAAGTTAAAATCATTAGGTCAATATTCGATCAGAAACTACCTCAAGTACATTAAATTCGATTGAATTAAAAGAAACTCGGCATATAACTTCTTTTTTCCCAGTAAACAACTTACTATCAAATGATGCTGGCCTGCAAATATATGTCAACACATTAAACTCTTTTAAGAGTTAATAAATTTCAGAGAAATAATAATAAGAGTTAATAGAAATAATTTCAGAGATCACTCTTGAACCTCCTGCTTCTAATCTCTCCCTTACCATGGTGAAGAAAGCAAGTTTAAATAATGATTTTTTTACAGAAATTTATTAGTCATTCAATGGAGATTTGAAAATCTCTTTTGGAATCTTCCCTAATGATTCTGAATATCATAGGAAGATGTGCGAATATCAGTAGAATATGAACACTGAATTCTTCATCATTATCCACAAGTCCCAGCAACTATTTACGGGTGTCATTAAAGGATTTCATTTTAACACTTCCAGCTTGGAAATTCAAGAAGCTCTTACCCATTTAGTGTATAAAATCTCAAGCATCCTTTAATTTACCAATAAAAGAGATATACAACCTCTGCTGATCTGACAGGTTGTTGTTCTTAAACCCAAGGAGAACTTAATAATTTTCAAAGTAAAAAGACTCCATCTAACCATCCAAGTTGAAAAATTCAACAGAAAGCCTTATGCACAGCAAAAATTTTGTTATAACCATTTTCCTCATTGTTCTAAGAATAACTTTAAGTCAAGATGCATAAAATGAGATAATGGACATAACCATAAGAAATATCCATTAAGGAGGAAATAAAACAACACGTTACTCGTTTGCTATAATCGTGGTGGATTGGATCATATCATTACGCGGAGAAGTTGTCTGAAACTTCCAAAGTTTAAAATAAGCCATCAAAATTCTTCTACTTATAAAATCAGCGAGAAAAGTCGATTCCAAGATCAGCTACTCTTCAATCACCAAGAATGAAGAAATAATCTTCGATAAGGTATCCCCGATATCAAGAAAAATTTCTACTCTGAATCCTAATAACAATTTCATTAGTAACTCCTTTTTCATTTTGAAATAATTTATTTCATTATTCTCCACAATTGATATACTACATGATTTATTAAATAAATTGAAATCTATGCAATCTGAAGCAGTTCTGCTCAACATGGGGACTCATTGAAAGTACAATACTACTAACTTAGGGAGAATCCACAGTCTAGCTTGCATGGTGTCATACGCATTATGAAAGGAATTTATAATTTAATACCTGTTTAATTTCCTTTTTTGGTATTCTATGTAATATTATTAATTCCAATTTTGTAATTCACTTCTCTATTATTCTTATTCAAATATATATTGTTATTCATTACTATTTTTTAATTTCTTTACATCATAGTAGACTTTATAATGTTTTAAAGTATTCAATTATTTTGATTGCCTTTTATGTAATGATTTATAAACCTTAATATTTAGCGAGTATAACAATAATGCAAAATTACTAAAATCTTTATTGTATTCCATATTTAAATAAATTTAAAGCTAGACAAATAAAATTATGAAATATTATATGTTACTAATGTGATATATTCTCTAATGAAGAACTTAAAAGAAAAAATGTTTTCTAAAATAATGATTCGCATTAATTGATTCTAAAACAATATGCCATACACTATCCTCACGATCTGTCTAGCATCATTTTCATATAGTACATTAAAAAAAGGTAAGCATCCGTATTTCTATACAACTAACAAGAATATAAACAGAGAAATGGCACTGAATTTAAAATAATATAAATATATTCATTATTCTCAATTTAAAAAATCTGAAAAAAAAAAATTCTATGAAGTGGTGGCTGGTTTTCCTGGCTGAATTTCACACATTTTGCAATTAACAGCAATCTATTTAAGCTACTTAATATACTTTCATTAAAACGAAATTATTTAGATAACAATCAATTTACAATGTGAAGAGATAACTTACCCTAATTCTAAATCTCACATAATATAATTTAGAATTTTTAAATTTAATAAAATGCTAAATGAAGTCTGTATCAATGTAAGAAAAAGGATAGTAGCAGTTCTTTACAAAAATTAGCTGTAGGAAAATCGAATACTTTGCTACATCTAACAGGGAAACTTCTTTTACCTCCAAAATTTATAACAAAAAAGTAATTACTGTTTTTCTACAGCTAATAATTTCATTGTGTCAGCAAACAGGAAAAGAAAAGAAGGCATAGAAGTTCCATTGGGTGTTTTGTTATTTTCGGTTCATCACTGCTAAGTGTGGTTTTTAATACCAAATTTAGCTTTCCTTCCTGGAGCACCATCTGTTGAGGGCATATGTAAACAATGATATCCTATTGTTTTGACGCATTTCATATTTTTCTTAGTGCATAGAAATATTTTTTATTTAAATATCAAATAATTCTAAATTGAAATTTATGATATTAAAATGCTGAAGAAAATACACTAAATAATGAAGAATAAATAATCTATGAGATTATTTACTCTGCTTCAAAAAATCTGCATATAGTAAAAGCAGATTATTATATTTACATCATAAAACACATTAGCAAATAATTTCATTAATCGCCTATTTTTTAAAAAAAAATATTTTTACATTAGATTTTTAGATTCCTAATTTTAATAAGAAAATTAATTACACCCGGTGATGAATACACTGAAATTAATATTAATGTAGTAAAAATTTCAAAAAAAAAAATAATAATAATTAATTAATACATTGTGGAAATGAATTTAATACTTGAAAGAACACATCTTTCAATACTGAGAATGATTTAAAATTACATATCAAGAGAAGTCTGAATACCAAAGGCCAAAATTAGGATGCTAATCATACATTCACAAAAATACTTATATAAGATTATATTTTTTTCTTCCGCAGTTTTACAGAAAATTTAAAACGTATAATATTAATAATCATGACATAGTTCGGAAATCCACATTTCAAATATATAGCACCATGAATAAATAAATTTAACAAAATAAATACCCATAAAATATACTATTAAAAAAAACATATTCAAATATGTTCATAAAATACATCAATTAAGAAACTTTGATTAATGAGAAAGAATTTTTCTTTTTCAATTAAGTATTCTATATATATAGAGAGAGATTTTATATTTAATCGGTATGATTTAAAGTACTGAAAATCAATTATCCAATGACTTAGTGGTCAATTGTTTGGCATTTGTAACCCATAGAGGAAAAGGATTATGTAAAATGTTTAGTATTTAATATTCAGTGAAGTTGAATTGCAATGCAAGGGCAACGGGCGTACCTGTTACGGAGTTCCTAGGTGGTTTTAAGAACCACAATACCTCCACATCATAAATTAGTTAAAAAATTTGCGTAAAATGTAGTTGCTTAAATTATAGAATATTAATTAATAAAAAATAAAACAATTAGAATTTAGGAAAAACATCTCTTGCTTGAGAACAATTAAAGCAAGTGATCGAAAAAGCTAAAGCTATAGGTACAATTAGGAGTCCGTTGACGATGTCCCCCCAAAAAATACAAGATTAAGGTTAAAATTAAAAATTTAAAGCTAAGAATAAAATAAAATAAAGGAATTAAGAAATAATTAGTAAATGAACATAAATAAGTGTAAATAAAACATACAAAATAAAATCCTCAATTTCTGATTGACTGGGTTGCCGACAGATGGCGCCATTAGTCGGTAAACAATTTGGTAAACCTGACAAAAGTCAGGAAAAGCACATCTTTTTTTGGTAAAAATTAAAAAAATTGGTTCCAATAGTACTGAGAGTACTCGACATCCAGAGCAGAGTTAATTGCTATTGCATTAGGAATTTAAAAGTTTAAGTTAAAAAATTAAGTTAAGCAAATTAAAATAATCAAACAAGTTAAAATATTACCATTAAGAATTAAGAAGAAAAACAAAATAAATAATTTAAACTATCTCAGCTGGGAAGCTGTTAGGTAATACGAAAAATTAAGCATTAGCAGTGAACAAGCAATTAGGAGATGCTAAAAGTTAGGGCAACGGGCGTACCTGTTACGGAGTTCCTTGGTGGTTTTAAGAACCACAAAACCTCCACATCTTAAATTAGTTAAAGAATTTGCATTAAATGTATTTGCGTCAATTATAGAATATTAATAAATGAAAAATAAAACAATTAAAATTTATAAAAGACATATCTTGCTTGAGAACAATTAAAGTAAGAGATCGAAAAAGCTAAAGCTATAGGTACAATTAGAAGTCCGTTGACGATGTCCAAAAAAAAAGGATACAAGATTAAAGTTAAAATTAAAAAATTTTAAAAGCTAAGAATAAAATAAAATAAAGGAGTTAAGATAAAATAAATTGAACATAAATAGGCAGTAAATAAAAACATACAAAATTAACAATCGTCGATTGATGATTGACTGGCTGGCCGACAGATGGCGCCATCAGTCCGTTGGTGAACATGTTAAAAACCCAGCCGAAGTTGGGAAAAATACATTTTTATTGGATTGAATATATGAAAGTACTTTGGTGTGATGTGAAAGAGAGCAGTTTAAAATTAACTAAAATTAAAAGTATAAGATTAACAGTGAGACAATTAAATTAAAACAAAACAAAGTTAGGTTCGAAGTTAGATAGTTAAACAATATAACAAGCATGATGAAATGTAAACAAAAGCTATGTCCTTTTAAGATAAACTAATAGATTAATTTAAAAGTAAACAAACAATTAGAAAGTTAAAAGAGTTATTAAAAGCAAATGAACCATTAAAAATTTGCAAACAAAAATTTAAAATTAAAATTAAGAGTCAGATAGTCATGTTCTAAGTTAAAGTGCACATCGTAGCAAAAAAAATTAAGATTTAAATGCCAAAAGTTTCTACTCAGATTCGCTTGAAGTGATCGGAGTGACTAGATAATAGCCACAGCGGTAGAATCGGACGCTGCAGAATAAATTCCACAACACCTTTTCAATGCCGGGAAAGATTCCCAATGCGTATCATAGATAGCTCTAGGTCTCTTCCTGGAGCTAGCCACACCTGGATGGTATATAGGTATTTGCCTGATGGCTTCGTTACGGATCTGAGGGCATTTTGAGTGAAAGGATTTAGAAATTTTGAAAATATAGTCCATAATGGGATCTATATCTAGGTCTCTGTGGATTTGCTTACTTCGAACAAACCATGGGGCGTTGACTATCATAGCTATCTGTTTATTTTGAAAAACTTGAAGCTTCTTAAGATTTGCTATTGAGGAGGACGCCCAAATAGGACATCCATATAAGAGAATTGGTCGAAGGATTGATTTATAGAGTAAAATCTTGTGTCTGATCGCTAGCCTGCTCTTTTGAGAAATAAGGCTTTTTAGCTTAACGCTAGCAGCAGTTGCTTTTGCAACTACTTTGGTAAAATGGGTGTTAAAAGATAATTTTGAGTCAAAAATTAACACCAGGTACTTGTACTCAGTAACCCAGGGGACTGGCTGGCCGAAAAGGGTGACATTCAAAATAGAAACAATGTTCTATTTACTTGTAAACAGGAGGCACGCACTTTTGGTAGGATTAACTTTAATCTTCCAGGTGGTCAACCAACTTTCCAAGCGAGGAATATAATTATTTAACAAAGCAACGACGGAGTTCGGTGTTTTGTGCTGTGCAATTATCGCTGTGTCATCTGCGAACATGGCCAATTTACAGAACTCTGGCTGAAGAATGCCTTTCACAGAGATTAGAAACAATCTGGGACCGAGCAGTGAACCCTGTGGTACCCCGTTCCTGATTGGATGATCGCTAGAAATGGTCCCTCCCACTCGCACTCTGAAATTACGCAAAGTGAGATACGATTGAATGATTTTAATGAACTAGGGTGAGAATTCAAGTCGCATGAGCTTGAGTAATACGCCATTATGCCAAATTTTATCGAAGGCTTTGGCTACGTTCAGAAATAATATTCCCGTAGATTTACGATTGATAAAGCCATCATGGATCAGCTCGTTAAGACGTAAGAGCTGGTGAGAAGTACTGAGTGGAGTTCTGATCCCAAATTGCTCAGGAATGAGGATGTTATGATTTGTGCAGTGCTGATCCAGGCGTTTAAGAATCGAATATTCGAATATTTTACTCACTTCATTAAGTAGTGAGATTGGACGGTAATTTTGGGGGTAGGCCCTATTGCTATCAGGTTTTGGAATAGGAATTACTACGGCAGTTTTCCAGCTCTGAGGAAAATAACACTTATCGATTAAGAAATTAATCAGATAAGTGATCAGTATCACATAAGTATATGGTAGCGATTTGAGCATGCGATTACTAATGCGATCAATCTCAGGAGACTTATTGGGTTTAATTTTCATAATAAATTCACAGACTTCAGCTGGACTGACCTTACTGATATCATTTACGTGTGGTTGTTGAAGGAAGTCTGCTACTGTCGTGTTAGTACGACTGAAGAAAGTAGGATCTTCAACGTCGTGATTAGTTTCAAACTGAAGTTGTAGGCTTTCAGCTAAAAGCTCGGCTTTCTCCTCAGATGCGTAAGCAGAATATCCGTTGGAGAGTATTAGTCGTCGGATGTTGGTAAATGGTTTACGCAACAAAGACGTTCGTCTAAATAGTGTTGTTTGAGGCGTCATGGCCTCTATGGAATGTTCCCATCGTTGCTGAGAGAATTTCTTGGTCATTAATCTGACTATAGCCATCTGTCTGAAATAATCGGCTCTGGCGTTTGGATCTCTAGACTCTTGCCATAACCGACGTAAGGCATTTCTATATTTGATTTCATTTTTAAGCTCGCTTGGAAACCTAACAGGTGGAGGTTTAAATCTTGGTTTGGATGAGTCGCTCAGAGCTAATTGCAAAGTGAGCTCCAAGCCAGAAATGAGTCTATCAGTCAGTCAGTCTTTGGTTATCGGTGCTCCTTGGCCCCCATAGGGCCTAAAACACCTGGCTTGTTGTGATGAAGGCATTGGTAACCCAGATATTTAGCATGGTTACTCCAGTTGATTAATTGATTAAATAACTAAAGGTTAGGAGGGTTAACGTTTTTCCTCGTGAAGAGTACAGCCTCTTTCTTGTCAACATTAATTTTTATTTTCCACCTGTTGAGCGAAGTTTCGAGATTTTTAAAATAATTAGTGTAGATGTTTTGTAGTTTCTGTGTGTTTTTAGCCGTTGCGACAATAGCTGTGTCATCAGCGTAGATTCCAAGTTTAATTTTATTGCATTGCGGAATATCATTGATGTACAAATTAAAAAGAATTGGTCCAATGAGTGACCCCTGGGGTACTCCAGCGTTAATGGTTCTATTGGATGAAAGAAAGTTGTTAACTTTAACCGCAATTGATCTATTGTGTAAGTAAGATTTAATGAGCAGAGTGAGATAATTAGGAAAATGATAGGCAGTTAACTTGTGTATGAGTTCATTGATCCAAACCCTATCAAAAGATTTGGCTACATCTGGAAATACTACCCTAGTTAGAGTTTTATTGCAGAGACCTTCAGAGATCAATTCAGTTATTCTAAGGAGTTGATGGGTGGTACTTAGCTTAGAGGTAAATCCAAATTGCTGGGGAATCATTATATAATTGTTAGAAAGATGTTTCTTAATTTTTTTAAGGATTACATATTCAGTTAGTTTACTTAAAGTGGATAAAAGAGAAATTGGTCTATAATTAACTGGATCAGAGGGATCCTTTCCTGGTTTGGGAATGGGTAATACAATTGCTTTTTTCCAGGAAAGGGGAAAATAAGAAAGTTTAATGATAGCATTAATTAATTTAGCAATACGATAAATAATGATAAAAGGAAGATTCTTAAGCATTTTGTTTGTAATGTTATCGGCACCAGGTGCTTTATTAATTTTAAGCTTATTAATACATTCATAGAGTAAAGAAATTTTAGTATTAACTATTTTATTGGTACTACTAATAGAATTTAAGGAGTGGATAGTCTTATTGACATTATCAGTGGTTAATTGATTAGAGACATTATTTTATTGAAATTGATTCTGAAGGCTGTTCGCGAGCAAATTAGCTTTGTCATTATCATTTGAAATTACATCAGCATTAGAATTTTTAAAATTAGCAATATTAATCTTATTACCCTTAAATTGTTTGATTGCCCGCCAGATGGAGCCATCAGCTGTATCAAGAGTTTGTAATCGGTTAGTCCAAGAATTTTGAGTGAAGTCAGTAATAGCTTTTCGAAACTTGGCCTGTGCCCTATTATATCTGGTTTTGGTGATAGGATCTCTGTAAATTTGCCATGTTTTCCGAGCTTTGTTTCTGTCTATGGAGAGATTCTTAATGTGATTAGGCATGAAATTAATATTACTATTTTTGATAGGCTTAGAAGAGTTAGTATATGCTTTATGAATTAGGTTAGTTAAACGATTAACTTCTGAGAGAGGAGAATCAAGATCTAATTTATCAGGAGGAGGGTTAGAGAGGATCTTATTAAATTTTAACCAATTGGTAGAGACATTACGAGTTAGTTTAAGAGTTTCATAAGTGACAGAGAAGTTTAACATTACTGGATTGTGGTCTGATGAGAGCTCTGAAAGAGATTCAATTGTAAGAGAAGCAGGAAAATTATTAAGTACGATTAAATCACTAGTAGAGGAAAAGTTGTTATTAATCCTTGTGGGAGTGGACGGAGCAAAGATTTCCAAGCCTGTTTGCATGGTGAACTTTACGAGTGCAGTGCCCGTGCTGTTATCACGCTGACACCTCCAGGAGGTGTGATGCGCATTGAAGTCACCACAAAGGATTGAGGAGTTATTAATTTTTAGTATGGAAGAAAGATCATTAAGTAGGTTGGGTTGATTTATTTTACATGGAACATATATAGAGGCTATTGAAGGATTACTAAAGTGCGGAGTATTTGTAGTGAGTGTAGTGTGCTTTCATATTTGGAGCGGGGTGTAAACAAGTCCGCTCTGGTCAAGATCTAAAACCGGAATTAACCGGTGGAAAATGGCCGGTTCTTCCTGAACCCAAACTGCTCAGGGATGATGATATTGCTATTTTCACAGAAGTAATTTAATCTATTAAGAATGATATGCTCGTATATTTTTGTAAGATTGCTGAGAACTGATATCGGTCTATAATTTGCTGGTATCTTTGGGTCCGTTCCTGCTTTGTGGGTGGGCGAAATTAGTGAAGTTTTCTACGCGGTCGGAAATTATGAAAGTTTAATTAACTGATTCAGAATGAGAACTAACCACTATAGATATTTATTTGGAAGGAAGCTGATCATGTTAGTATGCATATTACCAATACCAGAGGATTTCTTGGGCTTTCTTCCTTCCTCCAGTCTCAGTCAAAAAGCCACACATCTCCATCCACCACAGCTTATAAGCGCGAGCTCTGACCGCGTCATAGCTGACGTCCATCTAGGCCTCGATTGGTCGAGATCCAGGTTCCATCAGGGGAGGACGAAGCCTGAGGCTACAATTTGCACTTCATGAGGTCCGCGATCTTCTACCCTGACCAAGCCGGAAGTCAAACAACAACATCCCAACCAAGAACTGAATCTGTATGAAAATGGTGCAAGATGTTCGCATTTTAAAACCCTTTTCTTCCTTTTCCTCTTTTTTTTTATTATTCTAGACTTGAAAATATTTCACATGCATTTAAAAATTTCACACTAGTGAATACTGAAATAAAATGACAAAACAAACAAACAAACAAACAAAAAAAAACATAACTTGCAAAAAAATTTATAGACACATAATATTTAAATTTAAAATTATACACCAAAGAATCTGAGATGAAACTCTCAATAAAATTCAAATACATGATGTAATGTAAGAAATACACTTGAATAAAAATTTGCACCACACAGGAGTCCAAAAAAAATCAAATGTAAAACCATTGTTAGATTCATTTCCCATCCATTTCCTACTTATGTCTCATTCATTGAGTGGGTGGATGGCAGCACCACGACAGTATTCTGTTGATAAGTAAAAAATTTCTTAGATTGAAATTTTTAGATGTAACATAAAATTCACTTTTTACAGTTGCAAACTAATTCTTTTAATTTTTAAATCAGTTAATGCCTTGACTTAGAAATAGTTTTAAATTTGATAACCAGTAAATAGATTACTTTTTTACAATTTTTATATCTTAGTAACAAAAAATTTGTGTTTCAAATAAATTAATTTGTTTACTAGTGGTCAGCATTCTGAAAGGAAATATAAAATAATATTTTTTGTGTGCTATTCAAAATTATTTGTGATATAATTTGAGTCTATTCCTTGAAAAGACTCAAGAGGCTTTTTAATCTTATTTTATGACTAATTTCTCATGAGTACTTTTTTTTCATAATTATACAGAAATTAATAAATTGCTGTCCATTGTATTGTATTGTTATCCATTGCTGATTGAACTTTTTTAATACATTGTTTTCTTAACACCAGTTAGTGTGTTCCGAATAACTAAAATGAAAAAAATTAAATTTAGCAATTATACACAGACAGTTGATGAGAAATAGCTCATCAAATGCTGAAAAATCAAACATTGAATGTTTGAAATTGACTCCAGTTTAAAAGTGGTTTCCCATGTGGAACAATGAATTCATCTCCAGTAGACTTCACTCAACTATGATTTTGTTGGCCCATAATAGAATTTTACGGAATAAAATTATTTCCAGATTCGTCGTTATTGGCAAATATCATCTGCAATTATCTTAGACTTTTGAATTCTGCATCATCTCATCAAGATGAAGATATGATTAAAATACAAGGCCTTCTAATTTCTTCCAGGAAGAACATTTTTGGTTATTTAGAGTGAAAATTAAGTTAAGCACTCCATATTCAGCATTTTGGGAAGTCAGTACATTATTAAAATTTTTATTTACATCTAAAGGTAAAGCTATATATTTTCAGTCAGTAGCTTAACTGAGATTAACTTCGCTAATCATTCGGCTATCAAGCCCCTTTAAAACCTTCAATAACTCAAATAATTAATAAATAGATGCATAATACTTTTAAATTATACGATTCGTATTTAGTGTTACTACTTACTTGTAGTTTAAAATTGCAGTATAGAAAGTGTTGCACGCATAAACATCTTGATAAATTCTATAATTTTGATAAATACATCATAGATTTTATATCATATAAAATTCTTTTTACAAATAATTTCTGGGAGATTTTATAATGAACGTTTATATACTTCATTTATTGAAATTTATTAAAAAAGTTAGAAAATTTAATTTCTGGTAACAGTTTATAAAAGAAATCGAATTAAATTTAAACAAAAAATAAGATTGACTTCATTGAAATAATGCTTACATACAGATTGCACAATCATTAAGATGAAACGTACATAAAACATTCGATATGAACAACAAACTTTTGTTATGCAATATTACTTTTTTTTTCAAAATCATAATAAATGTCAGTAAAAATTCGCCTGTCCTGCCACCGTATATTCCTTATTTGCTTTGTTTGCTTTTCTGACGATGTCTTCAGAATAAATATCTTGAACTTCTCCGCCATATTCTGCAGGCAATACTGAGCGAGGAAAATAGTCGAATAACTCTTCTGGATTTGAATGAATAAAAACCTGTAAGAAAAGAAAAAACCTTACATAGACCATGCAGTTTTTTTAAGGCCTTCGGGAGGATAATTTAAGGGGAATTATCCCGCATTTGCTGGTAGTAATGGAAAAAACCCAAAATGTCGATGCAAGACGCTTTCTCACTATGGTTAAATTGCCGCAGAGTCTTCTCGTTCCTAAAAGCAGTGATTGTAACAGTCGCTTCCAGTGAGCTCCCCTGCATGCTAACAATACCACTATGCCATACTTTGCACAGGAAAACAAATTTAATCATAAATGAATCAAATAACCATTTTTATATTTCAATAGGGGGCCTGATGGCCGAGTAAATAGTGCTCTGGCGTTCGGCCCACAGTTTCAGGTTCAAGTCCCGGCGGTGCCTTGGATGTTTGTAGAAAAATTCGGAATCCACTATCCCGGTCTAATACGAATGTAGAGCGTTGCACTTGGCAACTCTACCCTGTAAAAAGAAAACATCTCCTGTCACGAAATCTGCCAGTAGAGCAAGATCTTTGCAATAGCATTTTATCCATCGAATTCATCTGTCCCCAGGACATGCTGGTATTACAGAAAATGAACTAGCCGATTCCCTCTCGAAATCATCAGCAGATACAATAATACGAGTATTTCAATGTATATCACCGGAAGATCTCCTATTTCAGCAACAACAAAAAAGAAAGCATAGCTAAAAGCAACAGAGTAGTGGATGGGTGGCAAATATGCTCAGGAATTCAGTCATTTGAATAGTATTAAACCTCCTCACAGACTTTTCCCTAATCATCGAAAAGAAGACATTCTTATTTCCAGATTTCGCACAAAGACAATGTAATGCAAAACTCTATAGATTTAGTCATCTCCATTATGCTCAATCTGCAAAATTCCGGAAACAGTTGAACACATTTTGTTTCAATGTATAAAATATGTAGCAGCACGAAATAAACTTCAAAGCGCTTTTGGATATAGTGTTTGTCTTGCTCATGGATATTTGATATATCAGAGGACGCTTATTATAAGACAACAGTGATACTAAAATTTCTACGAAAAGTCCCTGTAAGCTATGGGATACCCAGCATATTTCTTTTTCACTTTTTGTTTCAAGTACTAGTTGTGCTTCATGTGTTCTAATCATCGTTTAACTGTTATGATCGATTTGATCTGTAGTTTTGTCTTCTTTCGTGTTCAAATTTACTCCTTTTATTTTTAATCATTTGGTTGCTAGAAAGAGCAATTTCGAATTTTAGAGTGTTTTCTTGATGGGCATTTCATTTCTACTTCTGCCAAAATGTTTTATCTTTTACATTTAAACACCATTTGGATAAATTGAGATAAAGCAGCATCAGCATCTCAAAGCATCAAGTCAAGTCTGGCAGTAGGCAGATGGCCTTGGCCTACCATTGGCTGTTGTGCTAAGGATGATGAGGATATTTGAGTAGATGAAAACTAGGAATAGAAATATTTTCCTACGTAATAATGTAATTTACATTGTGAATTATGAAATATTCAACTGACTCCTTAGTATTTTAATGAAGAAAGGTTTATAGAAATAGTACAATCATGACACGAAATCCTATTCTCTAATTTATTAATAATTTTAAAAAAAAGTGTCTTTTTTTTAAACATCATCATTTTTTTTTTGGGGGGGAGGGGGGTTATTACAAACTATTTGAATCTATAGATACTAAAAAATTGTGTCGACATTAAAATACTACATTATTAGTCATTCAAATTAATACAAATTGTTTCGAATGAGGATAAATATTGATTATTTGTCATCGTTCTTGGATAAAAGTTTATTTTAAAATTCTAACACTTTTTAAATATGATTAAAGTTATTGAAATTAGCACCCATATTAACACAATAATTTGATATGCCAATATTATTTCGTGCAGAAATGAGTTGCTTCTATAGATATTGATGAAAAAAAAACCCTTTTTTTTTTTTTTTTTTTTTTAAATAAAAAAACGTTTTTCCTTCTCTTTTATAGAGCATAAGATAAATAAAAAAAAACGTATTATTAAATCAATTCTTAGCGGAGACGGTTTAAAATGAATTTAGTAAATGTTGAAATGTACGAGCACAGTTTTATTTTTATTATTTACTGATGCTTTCTTTATTCAATTAGTACTTGTTCTATTATTATTTATTTTCTATTATTATTGACTCTTTCTTTAGATTCGAGGTCTGAATTTAATTGTTGAGAGCTACAAAGTTTGGGATCCATCGTTTACAACTTAAAAAAAAATATTGAGTTTAATGTTTTTTAGGGGTTAATTTTTAAACATTTTTTTTTCTTATTTTAAGGGTGGGTTAGGTTTAAAATTGGATACAATTACAGCTTCCTTAATACATCTCTCTAAATCGAGGGGAAGAACTTGGATAAAGATTTAACTTTCCTATAGACAATGTAGAAAATAGGTTTTTAGCAATGTCCAAATGAATTCAGTACTTCTTACATGAGAAATGTTAAAATAATTTACTTTGATGTGCTTCTTTTCAAAAAATTATTAAATACTACTGTGCCCAAAATGTAAGACCAATTATTATTTTTTTTTTCAAAAACTCTTTACTTCCAAATTTATTTCACAGCCTCCAAAATAATCCCCTCCGGACACAATGCACTTATGGCAACTTTTTTTCCAATCCTCAATTCAAGCTAAAAAGTCATCGGCAGGGATGGCCTTCAAAGCGCCCGGCGACTCACGTTGAATCTTTTCAATCAACTCTAAACGGTGTCCCCGGAGTGGTCTTTTGAGTTTAGGGAATAGCCAGAAGTCGCACGGTTGGAATACGGTGATTGTGGAATGATATGGGTTTCATTTTTGGCGAAAAAGACACAAAGAATCAATGCAGTGTGAGCTGACGCATTCAGTGTTTTCGGTACTAATCAAGATTTGACGCTTTTGTGGCCCAAAATGGAATTGACCGATCCTTTTGATCCATCAGCAAGGTCTCTTAATTGCACCAAATCTTTAATTTTTTTGGCGTGGGCTTCGTCGGTTGAGGTTGATGGTCGGCCAAAGGGCTCTTTATCTTCAACGCGTTCTCTGCCTTCTTTGAACTGTTTATACCATTTCTAAACATTTCTTTCCTTTATAGGAATTCTCACCGAAGGGCTTCTGCAACATTCTATATGTTTCCGCAAAAAAAATTTAATGCAAGTTCTTTGCTCAATTAATTCAGTCATTTCAAAAATCGCCGGAATCACTTTTAGCGTCTCACATATGGCTAATAGTTTTAGTACTTTATGGCTAGTACTTAAAATAATATTTTTAGTACTTTATGGCTAGTACTTAAAATAATGTTTTTAGTACTTTATGGGTAATAGTTTTCTGGATAAAAGGTACACAAAGTACAGAACTGCCCATTTTCAGTAAACAGTATCTGAAGATAATGTTGCTGATCATCTGCTTTTCTCTTTCGTAAAAAGATATTTTAATATACTTCCCGTGGGATTATATAAATAAATGATACATTAAAAGCAAAATAATAAACCGAGAAATAATAAAATGCAAAATTTCGAAATCGATTTTTTTTCCGATTTTTTAATACTTAAATGTTAATAAATTTTCTTCTAAAATGAATTAAAATAGTTCCAAAATATCAGTAAATCACAAATAGTAATAACTTACTCTTTGTTTGATTTTTTCTGTCAGCATTAATTTTGCTATTGCCCACAGTGTTTTAAGTACAATGGAATCATACAAACAATGAATTTCTTTTAATCTTCCAGGAATGCATTGCTGTAAATAGAATTAAAATTATTTTATGCTTTTCATAAACGTGAAAATATTTTATTTCAGTAAATAGTTTCCTCCTAAGAGAGTGCAAGCTTAAAATAGGATTTAAACAAAAGTGTTTAATAAATCGCGCAATTTAGAACAATTACGTAATCATGACATATACACAATAATAAATTAATCTATAGTAAATAAAAACAATAAATTAAATCTATTTATTTTTTCTTCAAATATGGCAACCCACTTTTAATAACTTTAAAAAAAATAATAAATAGTCCAAAGAATGTACATTTTTAGTTGACGTGTACAGATCAAATATCAGTATCAAAAACAAAATACTTTAATAATAGAATATTAAGAATTTAAAAAAACAATAAAAAGAATTTAAACCTCAGATACCTTTCAAATTATAGAACAGTATAATATTGTATGGATGGATTAAAAAGTAAAATAATAATAATAATAATTACATTCGGAACTTAAACAGGATTATTTCATTCATTTCGCTTTGGTGCAATTTCGTTCTAATAATTGCAGTAGTCTAAAGAAATAATTCCTCTGAATTGAGGAATTATTTCTTTAGATTCACTTAGTACTGTCTGAGATTGCTGACTATGAATTCAGTAAGTGCAAATTTTGAAACAAAGAATGATTTGCTAACAATTGTATTTATATAGTAAACTCTTGCAGAACGCACTTTTACATGTTCGCCCACTATCTTAATTGTTTACATTCTACTTTTTCAATGCTAGAATCTTATTCCTGTGCATCAGAATTTATTTATAGTCTTACTAATTAGACACAGTTGTAAAAAAATGAAATTCTTACCAATCCTAAGTGATTCAAAAGGAGCATATTCTGAGGAGTGCAGTATTTGAGATGATGTATTGAAGCTCCGGAGAAATCATGAATAAATTTCAAGCCGTTGATCTGATTCATTGGATCTCGAAGAATTTGGAATAACATAACCAAAGCCATTCGTTTAAAATCCTCAAATGACAATTCACTTGTATCCCAAAGGCCTGTTTGTAAATTAATTTCAATTGCTTTATTAACAAAATAAGGTTCTAAAAAGCATTTCTAAAACTTTATTTGGTTATGACGTTAATAGGAAGTCAAGACATGTTGTTAGTATTTGTTGCGAGGGGGAATTTTATTAAACATTCCTTACCAAATTGACATAGAATAATAGTACATCCTTCTGGACATCGTTTCGGAAGAACAGCTAGGCATCGCGTGGACACTTTCGAAGAAAAATATTCATCAGGAATGCTTTTAAATAGAGTGGCTTGCTTCTCTCGCACAGCGATGCAGTTTTGAATCTGTTTAAAAGACTTTTTCACATCATACTTGCTTCTTCTTAAGTACTGAACGAGCAGATCTTCATGGAAATTTACTCTGCTTATTTTCTTGTCACCTTTTGTGTAAATAAAACACTATTAATTTTAAAATAAAAATAACACAATAACTATACTGGAATCCAAAAGTTAGCTTAGAAACAAAAAACATTCTCTCGAATAATAATTGGTATATTGTAATGAAATTTTGTGTACACAATGGTACAATGTTGTTCAGCCAAAAGTAACAAAATAAACAGGAACAATTTTTTTTCAAATATGAAAATGAGACCAAAACCTATAATCCAAACTTATTTACAAGCTTCACAACGGGCCTGATGCTGGAAACGAGGCTGCTGATCAAAGCATCAAATCTCATTTTTCTAGCAGCAGGGATTTTAAAGACTGGGGTCCTGGCTTGGATTCGTGCCAGGCTCTTTTTGAAGCATCCCAAACATGTCATGAGGAATTTAGATCCGCTCCATTCCACAAATATGCTCTTTCTTAAGAAAATCATCCATAAACCATCCGTCCCTGTGTAGCGGTCTGATGGCCAGTTGGCTAGCGCTCTGGCCATTAGTACCACAGGTTTCAGATTCGAATGCTGGTGGTGGCATGGATGTTTGTTAGTGGTTCGAAATCCATGATAAGCTGTAGGTCCCGGTCTAATTAGCCTAAAGTGTGCACAAAATGACCGTAGAGCGACAAACCAAACCCTCCCTGTGTGGTCTGACGTTAATAAAAATCAAATCACTTTAACAATTTTCCAAAAAACGCTTCGCATAATGTTCAAGTAACTCACTTCTATACCGTTGTACAGTCGCTGAGATCGCATCAAAGACATGCAGTGGTGTATGGGCATTCATCATGATTCCTCCTCACACAAGGATTCCATTTCCATTAAAGTGTCTATCTCCCTTATGTTGAAGGGAGAATAACAGACCCATAGGCTTTCTCCAAAAAAAAGATTCTTCGTGAATCAATCTAGGCACTGAATCTCTTACATACAGTGTCCAGGCTCATTGTTGAGGACATGGTTCCAATGTTACTGTGTTCAAAAATCATGTTCTTAGCTTCACAAGAAAAATGACTTCTCTTCTGCGATATTTTGAAGGGGACGCATACTACTGGTTGAAATTTTCGCAGTTATAACAGTAGACAGTTTTGCCTTGAAATTCTTGTTCCAGACGAAGCAGCGGAATCTGCAGAGTTTTCTAGCAGTTTACTGTCTCGTGCATTTAATACAACATATACTGCGCAAGTGCAGTAGCTGTTGAGTGAATTTGGACACACTTCCTGATGATTATATTTGTAGTTAAGATGTGGTTACATAACCTGAATATCACGATTAAAAAATCAGCTAATCTTCTAGTAATGTCTACTTAAAACTTACCAGATTCAAGCATACCGACGATTCTCCATATTCATCCATCTAAAAACTCATTTTGATTGTAATAATTCAGTCTTGAGTTTCAAAATAAAATGATTTGCCAACTTGCTAGATCCAGAACTTGTTATATCTGCATCTAACAACAAAATTTAAAAAACTGAGTTTTTTCTAAGAATTTCGCCTTACTTCGTTTCATCAGCAACATCAGGAAAAGTTCTTGCATTGTTCTTTTGCATAACTTGAATGTTGAAGAACGTAATAAAATTAAGAAAATAGTCTTAAAGAGAGGGCTTTGAGAAAAACAGAAATATTTCGAAGCAAACCTGTTTAGATCCAGGTGGTCTTTTTATACAAAGAAAAGTTCGGAAAAGTTTCCGATGTCCAAATTTTCTGTCATCACACCATCATATGGTAGAAAAACAAGTTAAAATTTGTCATGAAGGTATACAAGTCTTGGTGTCTACGTTTCGAGAGGAATGTTGGTTTATAAAAAGCAGAAAGATTATTCGTCAAATTATAAGAAACTGTCTCTAATGCAAAATATCTTATATACGGGAAATTGTAAGAAAAAAATTTCTTATTATATGAGTCCCTAGCAAGCATACTATTTACAAAAACTGAATGAAATTTTGGTTTAAGGTGTTTTAAATTTAAAGTAAGCGCTCATGAATCATATGAAAATCAACAGTTAAACTTTCATAGCTGCAGTTACAGTGACACGATTTCAAAATTTTCAAATGTCAATATGTACACTTCTTTTATTGGAATGTGATCTCCATAGTGAAAAACTATAAGCAGCTTACGAACTGTAGCCCGCAATCGCCGGCACTAGACGGACTAAAAAGAAAAGGAAAAAAAAAAGATAGAGAGGCATTAGAAACATTTTAATGTGTTTCTTCTCCACTACTGATGACGCTTTGCATGCGGCAGATCGTGTGTAGTACAGAAGCACCTACCGTGGCAATCTGTTGAACCTGCTGTCTGATGGCATCTTTCAAATCAGATGCAGTTTGTGGATTAAATTCATACACTTTAGATTTCAGGTATTCATTACAGTGAGATTAGGGGACCTTTGTGGCCATGGAAATATGAAATGGCGGGAGATAATTCAGTAATTGTGGGAAGAAGCTGTTAAGAAAAAACCTCACAAATGGGGAAGCATCCCCACGACGTCAGATGAGCATTCCGCTGTAGCGATGCGTGAAATCTAAAGTGGCACAATAATACCTTTAGTACGAATACTGCATCATTAAATTTGTAAAAAATACTTGTTATGGTAAAAACAGTTTTTAGATACTTGGATTTAATAAAATCATTGAACTTATTTCATAAATTCTCCTAAATCCATTAAAGATCATATTACATAATTCGGAAAAGAGTCTACATAAGAAATCTGACTCAGGAGTCGGAAATCTTTTGGACTGGCACCTCAAATTAAAGTTTTTAATTCCTAGTAGCCAGTTAGAAATTCACCAGACTCTTGGTGTGCAGGTGAATTAACTTGGTATGCACATTAACTTAAACTACTGAAATAGAAACCGCTAACATCACTTTTTAAAACATACATCTATAAAGTTTTTTATAATTTAATTTGACGAAATCAATGTGACTAGTTTCAGCTTTAAATTGTTTGGCAGGAGGTTTCAGAGAGAGGCAAAAAGATTCCGTTGAGAAATCTTGTCTGCAAATATATGAAGTGAGTCCAAATTTTTAAAATAAATATGTATAAATTCCTGACCTCTCCTTTCTCACTGCTTTTCTGAAACCCTTCATAATACTTAACAAACAGAGGTCACGAGCTCCCCATTATTGATTTGATTGAAATTTGTATTATGGGTAGGTCACGACTTGTAGGACTCACTACTCAATAATTTTCGAGAAAACCTTTGAACATTTTAAACGCTTTTATAGGGAAGAGTAATTTTTCTTGCATAATCTAGAAAAGCGAACATAGTGTCAATATTCATAGAAATTGCTTGGTGAACTAAAACATTCTTGAAGAAAAATTGAAGCCTTCAGATATATAAGCAATGTTAACACCACCGTATTCACATACAAAAACTTGATATTATTTTTCGTAAAAGGAACTACTTTGAAATATTGATTTTACAATTAAAAAATTATATAAAAAAATTATTGTTTATAATTATTGTATTGCACTTCAATACAAAGTGTCAAACGTTTTTTTTTAAACTTGTGTTATAGTTGATATTATGATTTATTTTCGCTTTAACTAATCATGGTTTTAATTCGCGTTAGTTTAAACAAAACAAGTTATAAAAATGAAAAATTTTGATGGATTTAAAGAGGAAAACAATGCACGGGGACGAATAATGAACTTATTACTTTGAATAATTATACAAAAGTATAACATTGTAATTATCTGTAGTTTAGACTATGGTTCTGTAGTATTCAAGAGAAATATGTGTCCGAATATAAAAATAAATATAGTTACTCGTTTTCTTATCTATTTTCCAGTTCAAAGACAAGTTTCATTACAAGCAACTAGCCTTTCTGGTTACTTTTTTTCTTCTTTCTTCACATTAAATATCGCCAAACACTGATAATGTGCCAAATAATGTTTCTGAGAAACTGCAACTTCCGTACTTGGTTACTAGGAGTTCTAGCATCTGTTTGATTTTCAATATTAAAAAAATTCTATTGCAGCCTATGAGACTCCTCTGTTTTTAAGTAGTATTCTGTGGAGTTGATCATCTTAATATATAGCTGTGAAGCGTTGGTAGTATTCCTGTTTTGTATATGATTTATTTTTAAAGTTTTGGAAGCGGATGTTAAGTGCATATAACTTATTTTCAGATAAATACATCAAATAAAATAGTTAGATTTCTCAAGCCCCTGATATTGAAGGATCAGATTCTGGTTAAGAGCAAAAGCTAAATGCAAATAAGAAAACAAAATCATGTATATAATTTAAGTTACACAAAATCCCAAATATAATGTAAGTTACTCTTTGGTTTCACTTGGACCGAAAGAGAAGATCATCATTTGCAGCTATGTTTAGCATGTAGATGTAAAATGGTGGGGCCTGAACGGCCGAGTGTCTGGTGCTCGGTGTCACAAGTTTCGGGTTCGAATCCAGTCGGTTCCACGGATGTTTGTAGTGGTTTGGAATTCACTTTAAGCCATAGGTCTCGGTCTCATATGACCGTAGAGCGTCACAGATCCCAGTCAGACTTCTTACCCACATCATTTCCAAACTGTATAGGGGAACTCAGTTCAAGGCACAGTGATGTGGTGTGGTGTAGTAGTAGATGTAAAATGGCAAATGAATTATTTGATTATTACTAGTAAATTGAGTAAACATTTTAAAACTATGCTCTCTAATTTACAAGATAAATCTCTGTTTTTTCAAGAGACAATCTGAACAGCAAACAAAAGCTTCAAATTTTTTTAAAAGTGTAATGACTGTTTCAGATAAAACTCAAATAGCTTCTTATCAAGTATCAGAACCAGAACTGATAGCAAAAAGTGTGAAAACTCATACCTTATTTTGCCTGCATGCAGAAAAATGGTCATGACAATGCTAGAAAAGAAAGCAACAATGAAAATAAGCAAGATTTTTCTGTCGAACGATACAGAAAATAGGCATGATATTGAAATATCTTTTGATGTCGAGAAAAATGTATGCAGTAATACACTGAAGTGACAAAAGTCATGGGATAGCAATATGCAAATTTTCAGATGGCAGTAGCATCGCGTAGAACAGGTATAAATGCGCAGTGCTTTCGCAGAGCTTTCATTTCTGTTCAAGTTATTCATGTGAAGAGGTTTTGACGTGATGATGACCGCACGACGGGAATTAACAGACTTTGAACGCGGAATGTTAGTTGGAGCTAGACGCATGGGTCATGTCATTTCGGAAATCGTTAGGGAATTCAACATTCCCAGATCCACTGTGTCAAGAGTGTGCCGAGAGTATGAAATTTCAGGCATAACATCCCACCATGGACAGCGCAGTGGTCGACTGCCTGCACTTAACGACCGAGACCGGCGACGTCTGCAAAGAGTCGTAAATTCTAACAGACAAGTAACACTGCGTCAAATAACCGCAGAAATCAATGTGGGACGTACAAGGGACTTGTCTGTTAGAACTGTGCGGAGAAATTTGGCTTTCTTGGGCTATTCCAGCAGAAGACCGACTCGAGTGCCTTTACTGACAGAACGACATCGCTTGCAGCGACTCCCGTGGGCACGTGAGCATATCGGTTGGTCCCTAGATGAATGGAAAACCGTGGCCTGGTCCGATGAGTCACGATTTCAGTTGGTAAGAGCTGATGGTAGGGTTCGAGTGTGGCGCAGACCCCACGAAGCCATGGACCCAAACTGTCAGCAAGGCAGTGTTCAAGCTGGTGGTGGCTCCGTAATGGTGTGGGCTGTTTTTTCATGGCATGGACTTGGTCCTCTGGTGCGACTGGACCGAACATTGACTGGAAATGCTTATGTTCAGCTACTTGGAGATCACTTGCAGCCATTCATGGACTTCATGTACCCAAACAACGATGGGATTTTTATGGATGACAATGCGCCATGTCACCGGGCCACAACTGTTCGCGATTGGTTTGAAGAACATTCTGGACAATTCCAACGAATGATCTGGCCACCTAGATCACCCGACATGAATCCCACCGAGCATTTATGGGACATCATCGAGAGGTCTGTCCGTGCCCAAAATCCATCAACGCTTTCACAATTATGGACGTCTATCGAGACAGCATGGCTCAATATTCCTGCAGAAGACTTCCAACGACTTGTTGAGTCCATGCCTCGTCGAGTTGCTGCACTTCGCCGGGCGAAAGGAGGGCCGACGCGATATTAAGAGGTATCCCATGACTTTTGTCACTTCAGTGTAAACCTCAGTGTTCAAATTTTGCATTGAAATTTGATGAGTCAACAGACATTACCAACAAAGCGCAACTCTTTATATCATTTTATTAATAAAAATAAAATAATAAATTAGTTTCATTTTTACAAAGAATTAATTGTGTCCGCAAAAGGTCAGGACGTTTTTAACATTCTGAATAACTATCTTCATAAATGCCAGTTAACATGGAACAATCATGTAGGCATTTATATAAACGAAGCTCCCCCCCCCCCCTTCCTATGGTAGGCTGCGTTAACGGCCTTACAGCTTTTGTAAAAAAATAACATTGATAATAATATTAGAGCACATGGTGTTTTTCTTCATATATTTAGTCTATGATAACAACAATATTAAGGGAAGATAAGTTTTACATCAAGTTGTTTAGATGGAAAACTTTATTAAAAGAAGTCAAATTGTATTTATTTCAAAGTTTCTCATTGTTATTGATTCCCAACACAGATGGCTGCTTTTACACACTGAGGTGAGGTGGGTGTCAAGAGGGCTAAACAGGAACAGGTTACACAAGCTAAAACAGGCGTTTTTTGATTCAATTTCATTTTCTTTCGGTATGAATTTTGTATTGCAAGGTTACAATATACTTGAACAGCTGAATATTTGGAATATTCTCTCATCCATTGACAAAGTGAAAACATTTCAGAGAAAACTATAGACTTCGAAAAGAAAAGCCGTTGAAGGGAAATGTTTCCATTGGTAAGTAACATAAATGCAACACTTCCAAACAGTAGTTGAACATTTAACAAGTTTAAAAGAAAAATTGAGTTCCACTTCCATTCCATCACTGAACAGAACGATTAATTACAAACCCATTCCTGGAAACTTCAAGTAACTTTTGTTTAACACAAGTAAAGCAATATTTATGGATGATTAAACATAAGAAGTGAAACCTTTCTGAAAAGAAGAATATGTTTCACTATCTAAAAACACTTTGAATATTTTCAACATGGGAATTAGGATTTTCTGCCCTCACCACAATGAAGTAGAAAAAAGAGAGGAAACCTTTAATGCATTGAAGAGGAAATGAGAGTTTGCTTTTCAAATAGATGACCAAATATTGAAAAAAATCGCTAGGACACATCAAGCTCATGTTTCTCATAAACATAAAAATAAATAAATTCAAGGTATGTTTCATTTGATTTTTTATCATATTTTTTCTGTAATATTTGATTTAATTATTAGAACTTATTTCTCACAAATTTGTATACAGTTCATCTTCAATTATTTGTAGTAGGCACCCGACTTCTTTTTTACTATTTGATGGAAATATTTTAATGTTCTAATGCTACATAAATGGGTTTTTAAATATATTATTTTCCTCATTACAAAACTATAATTTTATCCTTGTTACGGTAATTGCTAAAAGTTTCCTTCAAATTTATCAAAAGAAATTGATTTTATTTTTATGCATTAGGTAAATAATGCATAAAATCAAAAAGCGCTATTAAAATCAAAAAGCTTTTTTGGAAATAACAAGTTTTCGTCAACGTTAGAAATGTAAATTTGAAACTGCGTAATATTAAGAAAAACATCTCTTTTCAATTGAGGGTACTGCGTATAGGAAAAACAGCTTAATTTTACTCTTATCATTCGTATAATAAGATATTAAAGTATTGATACTATATAATATCTTCATGGTTATTTTTGAACTTTCAAATAAATTTTATTCATTATTCACTTATTATATACCAGTTTTATTTAGAAATTTATTTCTTCAATGATTGATTTTATAACCCTTGAGGAAATACTTTAATACTAGATATGTTTTAATTAATTTTTAAAACTAAGCCTCAACAATAGCGCATTTTCCGCATTGAATCCCAAATCCTACAAAATTCTTTCAAATTACTATGAATTATAGCAGCCTATAAACAGCTTCAAGAATATTTTAAAGATGAAATAATTCATTGTGGAATCACTGTGGGATGTTTCGATGATATACTACATAACGAACCACCTAAATATCTTTTTTTGCCATGAAATACTAATTTAATGTTTATATGCTTAAAATATTAGGAACGAACATTCAAAGCCTACATAAATGGACATTATTTATATTTTTCTAACCTTATACTAAACGTTTGGATTTTTCTCTGTATTTTAGAAATTTTTGTTGGGGAATGTTTCGCTAAGTACATGAAATGGATTGAACATCCCATTTGCTGGGATATGAACTTACCTAAAATTGAAGTACCACTTACAATTCATTGAAATGTTGTTAAAAAACATTTATTAATAATAAAGTTCGATATTGATAAATATACTCTTTACATCTAAAAATTTATACATGTGCAATATTAATAAATTAAAAATTAATTTAAATAAAATTCACTCAATAAAACTGAAATAATCAAGATAGAAGAGTTCTATTGCCTTATACGTGTAACAGCAACATAAGAAATTCATTGAAATGCAAAACTTTTTGATTAGTAAAATTATATATTTAAGATTCGCAGATACATTTGAGGGGCCGGGTGACTAGCATTCTGGTTCTCGGTACTACAGATTTCGTGTTCGAGTTCCGGATGTGCCATAGGTGTTTGTATTTTATTTGATATTTTTTGAAAAATAGAGTGGTGAAAGAAATTTTTACGTACAAATAAAACAATGTGCTGCTATTACATGAACAAACAATATCTTTTTTATCTTATTTCTTTTCGAATTTTACTAAAAGTTAATTTTCATGCAGCCAGTATTGCATTTTTTGGTAAAACATAAGTAGAAAGTTATAAAGAATTTAGTATAGCATTATTAATGATATATTATTAAATTAATTCACTCATACATTTGTTGCAATTCTGATTAAATTATAAAATGTATAGAAATTGCCTTTTTATCAATCTTAATTATTATTAAAACAAAATTATAATAATTATCAGTTGGAAATAAACATTTTATTCCAATTTTTTTTTAATTTATAGGCATGCCATTTAATTTTAATTATTTTAAATAATGTTAATTAAGACTTGATATTTATAGTACGATCGAAAAAATTTACTTTATGCGTGTTTTAATTACTCTAAAATCGAATTAATTTACTGTATTTGAAGCTATCGATGATTTCTTTAAAATATTTTTTGCATGAAGCAGTTTCTAAACATGCCTACATACAAAAAGAAAACGGAGTAATATAAGTGATAAGTTCGATTCCGAGGGACAGGATCTCCTGCAAGCTCTGAACGCTCATTTGGTTTCTGTTGTTTTAAGCAATTTTGTTTCCTCTCTTTCGCACTGTCGTTTTCATTGAAACCTCAAAACATTATTTAACAGTTTAAAAAAAACTTATTCCTATTCTACTTCTTCGCAACAGCCCCATTGTGGGCAGATTTCGACACAGGCGATGTTTGACGGGGTAGGGTTTTCAGCCCTACACTCAACGCTCTACAGTCCTATTAGACCGGGTCCTACGGTTTAAAATCGATTCCGAACCACTACAAACATTCATGGCGCCACCGGGACTCGAACCCGAAACATGTGGCACCTATCGCCAGTCACTCGGCCATTAGGTCCCTGTAATTCTATTACAACAATTAAATATAACAATTTTTAAACATACTTCGTTGAATTATGTGAACAGTAGATGAAAAACAGCTTAATGACTTAATCCAATTGATCAAGGTAAAAATTGGATTGGGGACTGAGAAATGGGGACAGTTTGAGGAAGGAAAAGACTGACTTAGGCTTTGTGGGGAAATTATTTCCGTTTTAAGGGAAATAAAGAATCTAAATTTTTACAAAAGGAATATATTTTTATTACCTCTATTCAGTAGAAATTTATGAATAATAATAAGTAACTATTTCTTAAACTATTTATTAAATTCAACACATACTTTTCAGCATAGTTCTCAGTTCTTCGATGCTTTTTACTTTGTTTTCAGGGCTTTCCATCAGCTCCAATTTACACTTGCGCATAAAGAATTCGGGGACATGGTCCATATGAAAGGGGAGAATTTCCATCTTTTTTATGTCTGCAGAATACAAAAAAATTTAGACACATAAAACGAACTAGACGTAGAATATTTTTCCGCTTTCTTAAAAACAAGCCTATAATTATATAAGATTAGTAACCAACTTCTTATAAATTGTAAATCCTAGTCAATACTATAGAAAGATAAGTGAAAAAAAACTATCAAAATTATGACACAGTTTTGGCAGTTTGGTTGGTTGAACAAACGAAAAAAAAATGCACACATTTTCTTCTGGTAGAGCAGAATTAGATATATTATCTGGATAAAAATACCTCATTCTATAAAAAACTCAACACAAAAAATAGGATCAAATTTAATCCATTTACATGTTTATCCTCACTAATCTTGCAAGTAGTTATGTAAGCAAATTTATTGAAAAATACATAAATAAATTCTCTCAACAAATATGCTTCTAATAATTTGTAGCAAAAGTTTTTAAATATTTCACAAAAGATATTGATAAACAATGTGATAAATTTAGTATTATACGCATGTGAAAAATGTAATCAACTTTGGATAATACCAATTGCCGAAATTTAACATTAACTGCTTTTTCATTTTTAATTACAAATGTGTTGTCACCAATGTTGTTCATAACTAATTTAATCCTGTAGGGTGTATAATACTAGGCAAACTTTTAGGACGGCACATCTAGATTACATGAAATCATATAGAATTCTATAGAGATGCTTTCTAGACGTGGTGGACTGGACTGATCTCCGACTGGACTGATCTGACAAGAAATTGGACTGATCTCTCGGAGACGATTTGGGAAATATTGCTTGAGATTTGAATGCTGGTAGGTTTTGAGGTGGATTTGAAAGTTTTAGGAGTTGCTAACTGGATAACTATCTCTAAGCAGAGATCGGAATGGTAGAAAATTCTGGGGAAGGCCTTGGCCTAGTAAGAACTGTGGTCTCAATAGAAGGAAGGGCCACAAAGAAATAAAAATTATGAATGTGGAACTCGAAATTAAGTGAAGTAATGTCGGCTTAAATGCAACGCACATTGATTTGTAGAAACGTATTACAGAAGGTAGAGGGAATGTACAAAGAAAAAGATTCAAAAGTCATACGCAGATAAGCAACGTGTGTACAGTGGCAGTGCTCGAAATTTAACGGGTGAGTCACTCGTACTTGGCTTAACCTGAAATCAGTGAGCCAATGGATATAAATGATGTGGAGCATATTATAACTGCAGAAGAACCAATGGATATTTATTTCAAGATCGTTCTGTTTCAATAAATGTCTACACCCTTCATTCCTTCCTTTGTTTCCTTATTTCATTCACTACTCCTACCGTGTCGACAGGTACACTCAAGAGCCAAAACGTTATGACCATCCCTACATTTTGCAATGAACTCGCCTGGATGACGTCGAAGGCGGCACGTGATCAGGTGGAAGTGGTATTTAACTGGTATTAAGTGGTGGTATTAATCCATGCCAAGGCGGGTTGAAGCTGTGTTGCGCGCCAAAGGTGAGCCAACTCGTTATTGACAGGTGGTCATAATGTTTTGGCTCTGGAGTGTATTTAATAATATCTTAAAGGGGGTGTAAAATTATTAGTAATTTTTATGTGCTTTAGTGATTATTAACATATATATATATATATATATGAATGATTTGTGAAGCGGTAGAAAAATCACAGGAGGACCTTTTCCTGATATCGTTATCTTGTGATTACAGATGGTCAGAGTGCGGTTACCAAACTGAAGTATATATGCTCTCTCTTTGACGATCGCAAAGCCGCCAGGTGGAGAAAAATTACTTTGCAGCTGGGATATTTAGTATGGATGCTTATTTATTAATGGGGTGAATTGCCCAAAAGATATTCAGCTGTTTGCACGACGGTAAATTGACAAATCCCATTTACCCAAATGATTCGGTAGATTCTGCTCGTGTTGGAGAAATGGACCTCTAACATCCAAAAAGATATAGGCACCCTATCAGTTCAAGAGTGTGGCTATGACACCCACAAATGGAAAAACATATAGACCCCTGTGCTGATTTTAAGAGGGAAATTTTGCCAGTTATGAAAGAAGAGCAGATCTTGTTTATGATAAAATGTGAGGCGACATCGAAAATAAACACAGAAAGAGTGAGAGATCCACAGAGACGAGAAATTATTGAATATAAAGGACCCGAGTTGAGTAAGAAATTATTATTATTATTATTATTAATATGTATATATATATATATCTATATATATATATAATGTAAGATATATAAGATGTCAAATTGGCTGGCGCAACGAGCCTTTAACCATTGTATGTTTTACAAAGAGCATAAAATTACTTTGCGATGTAAGGCTCTTGAAAAAAAAAGATGTCCGTTTATGGAGAGATCGGATTTGCCGAGGAAGCCTGCACGTTGTCTGCCAGTAATAGTGATAGTGATTCTGTGGCCAGTGTCGTCAATTGAGGCGTCCATCATACTGACCCGTGCACAATGGTGTCTTTAGGCATACTAAAAGAAGGAGTAGCCTTCCAACAGAACAGATTCACTTTCTGAAAGATAATCGGAACAGCAGCAAAGTAAAAATAAAAACATCTCCCTGCTGAATACCCCGAAGCTGCTGCGAATTCAATAGTGAACATAAGTAACAATTGCTTTAAATATACTTCTTTTGAAAGCCTCACTAAGCCAAATGTTTCGGCATATTCATTGGGAAGGGATTTGATAATTAATTGTGAGCTGCATTATTCTGGGAGATTAATGCATATTTTATTACAATATTATATATACTTAGATATTTGATGCATGTTTATGTAGAAGTTGTTTGTTTTATAATAAGGATAATTGTAGAAGCAAAAAATTTTCACTTGCATTTTTTTTTTCTGTAATAATGTTAATTGTAGCAATTGAAGTGTATGATGACAATTCTTCTTTTGATTATCTTTTTATGACGAAATTATTTGAAACCGTATGTGGACAGCTCTGTCAATTACATTTGTTTTATGGAGATGATTTTATCAGTTGCAGTTAACTACTATTCTGAATTTAAGTGTTGTTTTTAGGATGTTCTCATTTGCCTATATTTAAAAAAAATGTAAGTATATTTTTATTAAAATCAAAATATTTGTACTTTTTTCTTTGAGTGTGTATTTCTCTTCTCCCTTGTAAACTCTGAAGGCTTTCGAACGTGATTAGTTAATTTGCGGCATTGGTTAATGGGGTATTTTAGTATATTTAAATAAATTGAGAGTTAGCGTAGGATCTCTATGCAATCTAGGTATTAGATTTGCTTACGACACCACCCCATTTCTCAACTCTGTCCTTTCTCCCCTGGAAATCTGTTCACAAATAACAGTTTTTTTTTTTTTTTTTTTACATTGTACTAGGCATCCTGTCTTCTAACAAAATTTGAGGAATCTGAATTCAAATGAAAATAATTCTTTTGTTCAGTGAAAATTGTTTAGCTTACAGGATTATTTATATACATTTCAAATTAGTGTTTGGGAAATCTTGTAACTGTATTCAATATATATAATAAATGTAAGTGTGGTTTGTCCCTACGTATGGCTATAACTCCGCATCCCACCCCCGCAGGCCCATGGGGATTGCATGGAATGATAGCCCTTCATCCCTCATCTGTGAAGATTTGGTATGGTTTGTCACTCTACGGTCATTTTGAGCACACTTTTGGCTAATTAGACCAGGACCTGCAGTTTAACGCAGATTCCAAACAACAAACTAACACCCGTGCCACCGCAAAGATACATCTGTGAAGAAGGTTTATGTTTAGAACTGCAGATGTTGGGTTCGGACATATAACGGCACCCACGGAAAAAACAAAGCTTACATTTACTGTGGTTTCCGTGACAATATTTAAATTAATTTTTATTAAATTAAATAATTTATTACAATATTTTTATTTATTTTTTTAAATATTTTAATATATATATTAAATAAAATGAAATAATCTGTTTATATATTTTACATTTAATCACCCAAACCAGCATTATCAAAATTGTCAATACCCATATCTTTACTGATTTTATTTGTAATTGATAGTTATCAATATTAAATGGAATTTTAGGGCTGAATTTATGAATCCAGAAAAAATTTGGCGAGAAGAGAATATATCCATCGATTCACTGGTTGATGTAAATGAAAGAGGTCATTTTCCCACCGAATTTTTGAATTCGGTGCTAGTGTCAGGAATACATTTACATTAATTAACATTATAAATAGGAATTTTAAGAAATTTAGAATCACCAAGATTATGTGATGGGAAAAATAATGACAATTATCAAGCAATATAGTTGAAGAGAAAAGAATGCTAGGAAAAAACAAAGGAAAAACAATATTTAATCGATGGTTTAACTGCCTTTTTAATCAAAAAATCTGCAATTTCCAGTAAGATAAGCAATTAATATCACTATAAGTAAGGCATAAGAATAAACGTTAAGATATTGTGGTATTAATTTTAAAAAAAAACTTCTTTCCTCACGGTCAATTATATGTAGATTGCTCTCTAGTGGAAAATCTAAAGAATTTATGTACCTACTCACTAAATAATAAGTTAAAAAAAACGTAGTTCATAAGCAAGTATAGTATTAGAATAAGTTCATTAAGTATGAAATAAAATGAAAACAAAATTAAATAAAAAGTAGAGGTTTTTTTTACTTAAATGCAACTGTATTGAGAATGTGATGATTGTGTTTAGCTTTATAATTTCAATACTTAAAGGGTCATTTGTATGACACCCATTTATTAGAAACTGGTTTGTCAGAGTGAATAAAGGGTAGTTAAAAAATTACTTAAGTATTTTATTCTTATCTTTATTTGTTACTAAAACCTATCAGATCATATTAATTTTTCGATTAGACTCACTGTTATTTTGTAATTTTTTTGTAAAAAAATCACTCAATTAAAAGCTAAATTCTTCTTTTTCGGTCAAATACTTTCTCCTGCTTTTTAAGCATTTAAGAAAAATAGTTAATTTCAAAATTAGTTTGTCTTATGTCCAAAAACTAAACTGACAACTAATTCTGGTACAACTCTTATTTATATACATATATTTAGATTTTATTTTATCCAGATCTGAAACAGCAGTTGCTACTTTACGATTTCACAATATTATTAAATTTAAATATCTCTTTTCGGTTTTTAAATTTAATTTCTTAAATTCACTGCGTTTATTTCAATCAAATATTATCTTATTTTAAAATCTTAAACAATCAAATTAAGAAAAAACATATATATAAATAGATATTTAGAAATCTTCTGAAAAAATTGGTAAAACATCAAAAAATTGCTCTAATGAATTTCTTAACCGGATATTACTACTTTTCATCTGAAAAATATTTCTATAAATAGGAATAAAAACAACAGCTAATTAAATTTTACTAATTAATTTCTTTATTAGTATTTACTTATTAAGATCATACCGAACACTTTTATATTGTGATTTACATTTCAATTTCAAGAATGCTTGGCAAACACTACCTTTTTTGCTTCTATTTAAAACAGCTATATTTATTACTGACCTTTATAATGTTATCATAAGCATGCTAGACGGATAAATTCAAGATTTTCAAATATCTGTGCATACATATAAACACAGCCACAACACATTAATATATAAAAAACAAATTGCATTCAAAACAAATTGCAAAATTTTCATAAAAAAAACGTTCGTGATTATTCACAGAATTCTTATCAGAGTGACCTAGATTTAAGTTTAAATGTTTACAAAATTAAATTGCATCAGAAAAAAAAATTATCATATCTTTCAAAATGAATTCAGAATAATTATTACGCTTTTTTCGCATCTGTGAATAATAGAAGTATTTAAAAAGAAACATTTTCAAATGCTTCTTTATTGTTTTAAGGGTTTCAATTGCTTTTGATTTTAAAAATGAATTCCTGTTTCATAATTTCAAGTCCTTTTCAAGAGGGAGAAAATCCTTTTTTTAGAGGAGGATCACAGTAGAAATTTAGGTAAAATCACATCTTTAATCTGAATGATGTATTTAACAAACCCTTATTTGACATAATTTAGAGAAAAAAAAAGATTTTTAATATATTTTCATTTTTTATTGAGCATGAGGACATTCCTCCAGATATTCGTCCTCCCTCCCCTCCAAATTGCGGGTGCCTTCAACTGCGACCCGAATTACATGAACCTTAGACATCAGCCACTCTAGTTTCGAAGAAATTGAGTACTTGAATTAAAATTGAATAATTTAAAATGTATTAACCTTCTACAACATAATTTTAAACATAAAAAAAATGAGAAATTTTTAAGAATGAAATCGATTATTTAAGTTAAAGAGATGAAAATTAATAACATTTTGTTATTTTCATATTAAGAAATGCATATGATTAATTATCCATAGCATTATATGTAGCATTCGCAATTTAGTTATAGTATTCCCGTATTATCACTAATTTTAAGACGCCATGCACGACTAAACTGTCTTACAATCGAATTCTAAAAATAGCTGACTGAGATAAGCTATCAATTCAAATTTCAACTTTACTTTTTGACTTGATCCAGTCGAAAGCAGGTCCGGAGGAAAGGCGTCCGAAAAGGCAACTGAGGTTGATAGAAATAAAGCCAACAAGGAAAGTTTAAATATGAAGGATGTAAGTGAAGGAAAAAATCAGTCAAAGAAAGCGATATGAACAGAGATCAATTTATTGTTTAACAAATGCGCAAACAAAGTTATCTAAATTGTTTGATAAAAAACGAGTTTTAAATGATACGACCTAAATGGTAGAGTTTTTTGAAATTTTATTTTAATACATATAATATATAAATTTAAATTGAACAGTTTCTTTTTTTCTTTTTTTTACTTTGTTTGAAAGGTATGAAGGCGAGATACTTCAGAATGTTGTGATGGTTTTGTTACACCATTTGCGTGTAGCGAATGCCAGTAGTGGTCTAGTCTTGCCGTACAAAAGGGTTGTGTTTCAAGTTCAGTTTGTCAATTCGCCTTTGTTTTTGGTTTTTTTTTTTTTTTTTGTATTTAACTATATATAATATTTTTCTTCATTGGTGCAACAGATCTATGGTGGGCCAAGGCCGTCTACCTAATTTCAGATTTCGAGACCGGAGATGTAAGGTTGTCAGCCCAACGCTCTGCAGTCCTATTAGACTGGGATCTATGATTTAAAGTGAATTCCGAACCACCAAATATATCTATAAAAAAAAAGATAAAAATGGCATAGAAATTCACTAACCCAATTCATATATTTACCGGTTGACCACATGGAATTACAATATGATGAATGCAATATTCTTACCAGTTTCCTTTAAGTCTGAGTAACATTTTCCTTCCGTTGCACTAGAACGAGGGTCTAATTGTTTTCATTCAGAGGTACTCCGATTGTAGGGGAGGCAAACCTGCGTTATCATGTCGATTACATTGTTATTGCAAAGAGATAAATAATATATTTGGATAAATCAGAAGTATGTGATTATTAGTGAAATACTAGAGGAGTAATTTTTAGAAATCTGCACTGGACATTTTTCCTCGTTCAAAAATATTTATATATATGAAAAAATTTCAAAAATAAAATTTACTGAAAATAACCCCAGATCGATGTTTATTTATAAAGCATCTTGGAACTATTTGAATAGTAGGCCCTACTCATTCAGAACAAGGATCGTATCAAAAGTCATATCACAGCTGCATACATGAAAATATCACGAAATGGTGAACGGCCATTCTCCCTAAATGTGTTTTTTAGAGACGACACCATTAAATTCTGCTTTTTTCCTCTGTGCATACATATAATAGATGCCCAATTTAAGAACAGAATCGGTAATGAAACACACAAATAACAAATTAAAGGATACATTCAATACAGATGGTAAACGATACTGGATTAAATAATTTAGGTTTAATACACTTAAAAATATATAAATAATTCATTAGACTCAATTTTCAGTAATTAAATACGTAAATAACAAATACCAATACATTCAGATGCAAAAGGATTGTGAAATTAGGCTTAAGGAACCACTTTAAACTTAATACACAATAAATAATTAATAAAATGTTAAAAGCATAATAAAAATCTGACCTTTCTAAATTGGCTTAAGCAAATAGCACGAATACAAGTAAAATCAAACACACACTAGTGAAAGACGCGTTTAAAAATGAGATAAATCATAAACTCGACTGCCTATCATAAAAAACCCGAAGTAAGTTTGCCTTAAAATGAGTAACGATCGGAATTGCTAAGCATGCTTGGCTACAAAATCGCCAATTGCGTGCATGATCGCTTTTGTAGCAATTCTACAAAACAGCCGTTTTGTCCAACTCTTGGTGCGAAATGCTCTCATCAGTAATTTTCGTGACTTTTAGATGTTTTTACGAATTTCCCTGACTTTTCCAGATCGATAAAATCCCTGACTTTCCGGTTTTGTCGCCACCCTGTTCTTTTACATCATTCTCAATATTTACAAAATGATTTCCACATAAACCCAGTCACTTTAAAATTAAAAACTCAAGAATACTGCTGATGTTTATAACTATAGGCAATAACTTTTGTTATTATCTTATATTTATCAGTGCTGTCTGTATTCCCCCTTTCTGAAAAAAGTAATAACAACTTGTTAAAATAATTAAATAACTTGTTAATACTATTAACACAGATCCGAAATATGCAATGCTGATTTGCCCTTCTTAGTTGAGGATAAAGTTATCCTTTTCCTACTACATAATTAAAAGAACTCAAAATCAAAAATAGAGTTCAATAATGCTACATAACATCATCATACTTCATTTTGAAATCTTTCATATAGAAAATCAATGACTTCAGAAAAATTAGTTTATGGTTACAATCATAGAGACATTTAAACCTTCAAATAGACTACATACTTTGGTATGAATCAAAAACTGAGTGATATTTTTGTTGATTTGATCAACTATGTATAACAAAGCATAAAAATCTTTTTTTAAAATTTTATTTAATTGATAATTTTTTCTGTTTAAATTATACATTTTATTCATTTCCCTTATAACCTCTATAAATCTTTCCTTTTATGATTGATTGGTTGCATTCTATTTTTACAGTTCCGAAGAACGGTGAGGATTTACAATATGCATTAGTATGTTTAGGAACATTTCAGAAGACAACTTCATTTATCATTAAGTGTTCTGTATTTTACATTCTCTTCGCATGTTGTAAAAATGGAGAGTGAAAAGAATTCTCTTTGAATTTTGAAAATTAAAAAATTAATTTTGAATTACATTCAATTTTAAAGTTATTGAATACAAGAAATTTATGATTGAAGAGTGTATGAATGTGGATCTATAACTTATACCTGACAGTGATGCTAACAAAATTGTAAGCCTTTATTTTTTTATGGTGAGAAAAAATATATTAATTTTTCTAAAATTTATATATTTTATTATTTGTAGGTTAAATTATTTTTCTACACGTTTATTTGCAGGTTTTTCTAAACTTCTAACCATACATGGCTAATTTCATTTTTTACAGCAGGGTCTATTTCTGGAATATTATTTTTTTCGGAACAATCAGATTTACACTCACGTCCATAAATTAAGGATAATTCAGAATCACACAGAAATTGAACTCTAAAATAAAAATTTCACCTGTAGAATTATCACACACATCTTGAAGAAGAATATGCAAATTACAGGAAACCACCAGATGGCGCGGATAGTACGTCCCAATGACGAGAGTGTAAGAGAGGGGTATATAAGGAATGATGGGAAAGAAGTAAAATTGTTCACAAGCCCTTTAAAAGCCTTTCAGTGCAATAACCGCATACTTATGGCACAAAGGAAGCATTTGGATGATTTTTTACTTGGTAGAATTATCGGACGACTGGAATGTGGACGTACCCAGCTGAAAGTATCCGAGGAACTTGGAATCGCCCAGAGTGTCATCTCCAGGCTTTGGCAACGATTCCAAAATGATGGTAATGTGAGTAGATGTTACAGCACAGGTCGCCCCCGAGTTACAAGCCGAATGAGGACCGGTATTTAGCAGTTACTGCCAAAAGAAACAGACGGAGAACAGCATCAGACCTGTCTCGTCAGCTCTCTTCAGCTACCGGTACGACAGTTTCAAGGCAGACCGTGTACAGACGCTTAGGGCACATTGGTCTATATGCTCGTAGGCCTGTCAGATGTGTTCCACTTACCGCAACTCACTGTCGCCTG
>BPLQ01001018.1:59602-72914 GCA_021605075.1 Caerostris darwini
TTTTTTTTTAAAAAAAAAAAAAAAAAAAAAAAAAAAAAAAAAAGTAGTACACTAGATTTTGAGTTGAGTGTTCGAAAAGAACATATCCAGATTTATCTTTAATGATAAAAGTTTTGATTAAGCAAATTCGATACATGTTAAAAATTATAATTTAAATATCAATGAAAATATTATTTTAGGAAATAGTTGAATGTACACATTAATTTTATGAATATAATACGGTGGTGTGAGTCTTTAAATAGAATATAATCAGTTTTTTTCCCAAGTAAATCACTCAAAAAATAATAAGATGCATAACTTTAACATGCTTATACATTTATATTTTATAAGAAAGTTTTTCTGTTGAAATTTGTGCGTGTGTTTGTGTGTATTTTATGCCTTTCATGTTATACAAATTCTTTAAATTTGTATGGTAATATTTATTAGCATTTGAACATTTATTTGTTGAAAATTTTAACAAATGTATCTCCGTGTAAGTACAAGGTTTTTGTGTATTACTGTAAAAAAAAATAATAATGTAGGTGAAAATGATTGGTGAGATTATTTTTGAAATAAAATAGATTAAGAAATAAATTAGTGTAAATTCCTTATAAAAAATATTATTTTAATTATTTTGCCTTACAAAATCATAGTCTGCGTTTATTTCTAAATGCTTGAAAAAAATGCGCGATAAGACTTTTTTTTTTGTATAAGCTAGAAGTTATAGTGTTTATCGAAATAGAATCGAGTATGAAAGAAGAAATATTAGAAAAATAAGTGAGTTGAAAGAAAATTTCAGGCCTATTTTAATTAAAGTACATTTATTATTTATTAAAGTACAATTATTTGGTTAAATATATATAAATTCGCAACATTTTCTTCGGAGTTGTAACTATTCTGGTATATGATCAAAAAGTTAATAAACTTACATATTAAATCTTTCAATACAAATGCTCTGCCGTATTTAATATTGGGTAGAAAATTTGAAACTAATATCGTATTTAAAAAAGAAATACGAGAGATTTTTAAGGAAAACATTAAATGCTAAACAATGTTTTGGATAATTAAATTTCAAATTAAGTGATAAAAAAATATTGTAACACACTAGCGAAAAATTATAAATTAAAAAAAAGAAAGAAATTCCTTTACAAAAATAAATTTTTTAAAATATAACAAATGCAATCGAAATAAAAAAAATGGAATTAAAAATTAAAAATGTATAAAAAAGAAAAATTAATTTTGCAAAAAATAAATAATAATAAAAAAATAGAAATAAATAAATTCTTTTACGAAAATAAATTTTGTAAAATAAAATAAATTTGAAAGAAGCAACAACAAAAATAAATTCCTTTATAAAAAAAAGTTTCGTAAAATAATAAAAAAATTTAAGTCAAATTGAAATAAAAAATAAAATTGTAAAAGAAGTAATAAATTTCTTTACTAAATAAATTATTAAAAAATATAAGAATTAAAAATTAAAAATCCTTTGATGAATTATATTTAATCCTTGATGCATTCTAACATCCATATAACAATACCATAAATAAATATGAAAATAAGATTTTTCTACTCCTCTAAACAAAATATTTAAAAATACTATTACAAAATTCATTACAAATATTGTAGAATTATAAAGTATTAATAAGGCACATTAAGGATTTAAATAAACTAGGAAAATAGTTAAATTATATTGCGATTGATAAATGTAAAAAAAAAAATAATAATAATGTCACTCTTACAATCAAACATAATGTAAACACAGTCATGACTATGGAATAAAGACAACAGAAAAAGAATTATCACAGAATATAAGAAGTTGCCCATGCCTCACCTGCGTATCCAGAATTTCTTTCCTCCTTCCGAGGTAATTCCTCTTTGAAATTCCCCTCATTTTTCCCTAAATTTTTCCCCAGCTATCAGGGGTAATTCTTTTCTTTGTAGTTTCTTTCTCTGTCATTATCTGAAGTGCTCATTATTAATTTTAATGACAATAAATTAAAAAAAAAAAAAAAAAACCCCTTTTTTTTATTTATCTATTTATTTAATTATTATTATTATTATTATTTTATTGGGCAAGCTCTCCATTTAGTCTTACCATTTTCTACTCAGCACACTCTTATTGTAGATTATTACGGAGATCCTTGGCCGCGTAGCAGCCTCTAGCTCCTTCTTTGTAAAATGTTGAAACATAGCTGTGGTCTCATGCCCTTTGAGTTAATAAGCAAAATAGATAATTAAATGCCCTTTTTTTTAAAAGAGAATTATTTACTTAATAAAATGAAAAAATCCACTGGGCAAGGCCACGGTTTTATTTTCCAGGATATAATATCCCACTGGAAATTCATAGTATCGAACTCACGAATTCTGCGTGAGACGAGTATTTAACCACTCGACCATTTTGCCCTTTTCTACTCAGCATTATGTTCTTCATTCTTCAAAGGACTATTACTAGACCGGAGATAACGGCTGCTTCGCAGCCAAGGAGCTCCACGAAATACAAATCGTTCGTTCGTGAAGTGCTCAATCTGTACTTCTGCTCCTGATTGGCTGGGACTTAGTCATAAATTTTGTTCTTAGTGTTACTACCATTGAAATCATTTTTACTTTCAGAATTTTTGTTAATTTCTCAATTTATTTAAAAACGATACACTTGGCTGTTATAGTGAATAAAAGGAAATACTATAATTATGATCACGAATCTAAGTTAACATTCTATTCATTAATAATATTTCTATTATTATTCTTTTCTTTTTTTATAGTTAATTGTTTGTAGAGGTTAGTTTAAATAATAATAAAAACTTATTTATGTGCGTTAATTGTATCAATAGTATCGTGAAAGTCACAGTTAATATCAAACATTTTTCATTTACAATTTATCATGCTCGCGATGGCATGCATCAGCTGTAGAGAGTAATCTGTTTTTGCGCATGCTTTTCTTATACGATTTGTTGTGAAGTTGATCGCTAAGTGATTTGTTTACAATGGTAAGCTTGAAATGAAACTGTTTATGTTCGTCAGTTTTATTTTTCGTATTTGTAAAATATTTACTATTTCTTCATTTTAATTGCAGCATAAACTTAAATACTCTCAAAAGGAGAAGGTGAAGCAATTTATCACCTTCACTCAGACTGGTGAAAAGACAGCTATTTACTGCCTTTCTCAGCATGATTGGAAATTAGATGTAGCATCAGATAATTATTTTCAAAATCCAGATATCTATTATCGTGAACAAAAGCCATCCATTGACAGGAAGAAATTAGAAAACTTATATATTAGATATAGAGGTATGTAAATGTATATAATCGAAGATTTGAAATTGAAAGTGCACTATCTGTTCTAAAAATGATTGTTAATCAGCCAGTTTCATCTTGAAGTATTTGTGGATCGAATAATTCAAAAATTTACACCTTCAAACCCTTATGTTGATCAAAACAGTTTGGCTAAATTACTACTTTCAGTTATTTATATGTTTGATAAAATTTCTCATTCTCTTAAAAGATTAGTTATGTGATCTGATTATACAGGTAAGTGGAATAATTGCTAATTTGTACTAGAAATGCAAATGCTTTAACTAATGTAAATGAAATAATAATGACTTCTACGCATCTAGTTATTGTCTATTTGATTTGTTTTTTCATCAGTTTGATTAATTTCAAATCAAACTCTAAAAAAAATTAAAAAAGAAAAAAAGTAGATGTAAGAAGATTCAGAAAATATTTTTTGTATGTTTATAAATTACTCATATAATTGAAATTAAATTTCATATAAATTCATTCAGAAATAAAAACCAATATGAATTTCATAAAATAATCCTTTGAAATATAACATTTGAACTAAAGAATACTAAAATTTACATCAAACTTGAAATATTTATTAGTGCCAATAGATGAACAATTTTTTAAATTTAGTGAAATAAGAATAATTTCTAAATTGAATATGTATTTGATTATTTATTTTATATTTAATTAATTATTTCTGATTTCATTCCTGGGAACTTGTGCATTAAAAGCATTCATCATTATTTATTATAGTTATTTGGCAAATGTTATGTACTTTATGCTTTTTAATATTGTTTAGCAATTTGGCCAATATTCACCAACGAAATTTTCTTAAAAAAAGTAAAAAATAGAATAAGTTAATAAAATAATTTTTGATTTTAAATACACTTAATCCTTTTCTTATTTATAGAAATTCTTTTCAAAATACTTGAAAATGTATTTGAAATCAATAATTATCCCTTAAATTGGATACTAAACTTCATTTCAAATTTTGTAACCTGACATTTATTGCTTTGTGTTCATTAAATAAATAATAAATATTTTCCTCATTAACAATGTAATAATAACATATTCGTAATTTTAAAATTTCTGTTCTTTTTTCATTTCTTTTCTTAATTCAACCTTTGTTAAACTTTATCCTTGATGAAGGTAAAATCAATTATTTTTATGTAAGAATTTCTTTTTAACTGATAATGTTAGTCTATAATATTTATTTTACAATAAACAATGTAAAATAGCCCATTTTCTCTGAAAATAGTTATTAAAAAAATTATATTTAGTTCATTTAATGAAGGAATTAATAAACTAAGGCCCATTTTTTTTTTTCAGGGATTTAAGTCATTTCTTAGTTACCTTTTCTCTATTTAAATCCAACTATCTTTTAAAGTAAAAATGTATTAACATGTGTTTTTAATATACATATATATATATATTTTTTTAATTAAGAAATAAACATAAAATGAATTATTGTGTAAATACTATAAGTTTCTATAAAAAATCAATTTAAGGAGAAAAAAAAATGTTTAATTAGCAATTATGCGAGATTGCTACACAGTTATTGTTAAAATTGCTATAAAAATTTGCATGCTTGTTGCTGGGTTAAAACAAATTTAGTAGAATTTAGTAATTTTATTATTAAGATAAAGTTAGGTTGTAATGAAATAAAAAGAAATGCAAAATGAGCAAGTAGTTTAAAGAACACAAAATTTTCAACCTAAATTTTAACTGTTAAAATCAATGTTAGCTTTGTAATCAAATAGTCAAAAAAAATTTAATTTCTAAAATAGACATTTACTTGAATATTATATTTTTAAATTAGGAAATTTTTTTAAAAATAATTTTAAAGCATTATAATCTTTATTTAAGCAGTTGAATCTGAAACATTTGTTCTCAAACTTTGTTTTTTTAGGGTTTATGGACTATTAAAAATATTTTTAGTACCCATTATTACTATTATTATTATTTATTATTTAGAGGGAAAGTAAAATAAATTAATGAATTTTAGGTATAAAAATTATAAATAAAACTTAACATAAAGCAACTATTAGAATGCAAGATTTTTCGAAGTGGCTAATTACCATTTTAATTTAATTGTTAAATGTACAATGTTACAGAAATAAATTAATCAATTAATAGCTAACTTAAATAGGCCTATTAATTAAGAATGATAGAACATCCAAAATATAAACAGCACCATTTCTAAAAGAAAATCTCAGCAGTGCGAAGAAGTAGACAACATTTGTAAATTGGTCATTTTAAAAAATTTGCCGAAACAACATTTTAAAATTAAAAATCATCAACAATTTAATTTATTTTTGAATACATGCGTGGTAAATACTTAACTTCTAAGGATACAAGGATATTCAACCTTAATTTTTTATACAACCAGTTATATTTAACTTAAAAAGTTAATCTTTGAGCTTCAATGCCATGAGTATTATTGAACAACATGACTACATTTCATTAATAATTTTGTCCTTTGACTAGATTACATTAAAAAAGAAGAATCATTTTTAATAACAATGCACAATATTTATTGTCATGAAATTACTGTATTAATATCATGTTTTTATTGTCTGTCACTATTATTAAATGAAAGGAATTTTTTTTATTAATATTGTTATGAAAAGATATTATTTTTAAGTTTTCCAAAAATTCTGTTAGAGTTACTATTGATAGATTTTATTTTTATTGTATTTTAGAACTGCTTTATTAGGCTTTCACTCATGACACAAATGGTAACACTTTGATAAAAAGAGAAAAAAAAAGAACGTTATGCATTTTCAAAATTATCTATTGGAATTGCAAAACAGGAGTAAACTCTGCTGCCTTTCATTAAAATTTGCAGGTTAGATAAAATACTTGTATCAAATTCTTTGTATGAAATTTCCTCCTTCCGTAATCGAAACAATTGTCCATTTTTGCTAGTTACTCATTACCGTAAGTTTTCTATCCATAGCATTTTGCTATTGACAAACTCCAACATATTGAAACTGTGCTTTATTTGTATTATTTCCAACAGCTTTAAGCAGTGTGTAAATATCAGGCGTAGCTTAGATTTACAGCCACTAACTCCTGGACTGTCATCAATGCAAGATATTAAAATGTCATCATTATCATTAATAATGTAATAATACTTTCTTGGGATTTAACAAAAAAACTTTTTTGCATCTTTAATTTATATTTTGTTGCAGTTTCCTTTTTTAGTGCATTAACATGATTATCATCACCTTAAAAAAATTTAATTCGTTGGACATTTTCTCATATTTTTCTGTGGTTCTTTAGCTTTTACTGTATTAATAGGTTTTTTATATTTTAATACAATAGTGTGAACTACTTTACTGTATGTTTTAAGCATTTGGGATAACTTGGAAGACATAATTCTCCCAATCATTCTTTTATCATAAGCTTTAGATAATGTTGTGTAGGTTCAAATTTCATGCCAAATCATGAAATATTAATTTTTTTGCTACTTAAGTTTCATGCTATCTTTCCTTATTCTCAAATTTCCTGAATTTTTGTTGTTGTTTGTTTTGATCTAGGAGTTTCAACTGTAGAGCTTTTACATGCAACTGCACTTGCATACTTTTTTCTGTATGTCTCAACTTTTTTTTTTTTTTTTTTTCAATATCTTCTGCAACTCCTGTATTTTTTTCCTTTTTTCTTCACTGTTTTAAATCTATTCTTTAAGATACAATTTTCTTTGCACTTTCTTACTACTTTTAAGTTGTGCAGAAATGAGTGTGCTTTCTAATTCTGCAGAAAATGGTGTGCTTTGTAATTGTGAGGCAGATTCAAAACTAATTTTAAAAGCTTTTCTTTTTCTGGAAGTTGCTGCAATCTGGCATCCTTTTTTACCTGGTGTTCACTGCTAGAAATTTCACCAACTTTCTTTCTCTTTGAATTTTGTTATTTATATTTTTTGTATAAATCTTCTCTCTGTACATTTTGTCACTTTTCTTTGTACCTTTTTTGCTTTTCTACCTGTGCTTTTCAAATCTTTTTTGCATATTACCTTAAAAAAGAAATTATTTTTAGTGCCCACAAGAATTTAAAATAGTGTTAAAATAACAAAATATTATGCATATATATATATAGATTAGCAATCAAACATATTAAAAAAAAATTTGTTATTTTTAGTTTTAGATAAATATGCAAACTGAATTTCATAATAAAATATAATTTTACTCAATCCCATCAAAATTATTACTTATTTGTCATGTGTGTTACCTACAGAAAGGTAACTTGTTACCTGTAAAAAGGTGATTTTGTACATAATGAGGCCATCAATTTTTAAATAATTTAAAAGTTAAATTTATGATACAGTTCTAAAACAGGCATTGCAACTAAAAATTAATGCTTCATAATATATTCTTTGAATTTTAACTATCAATATATGCTAGATAATTCCATATAAAATTTGTTTATATGCATAATGTAAATTCGGTTTTAATAAAACCAAGTTACAATTGAGCAAATGGACAAAGCAAAAGCAAAAAATTCCAGTTTCCATAGCAATATATATATATATGTATATATATATATATATATTTGATCTTATAATCTCTAAATTAATTTAAAATTTTAACAGTCATGCACAAAATAGCTCAATAAACAAAAATATCATTGTATTTTCTGTTTAAATAAATTTAAATAAATAGTTAAAAGATCTAAAATAGCCTGGACAGTAATTTGATGGATTTTTTTGAAAATGACCCTATTAGCACAAAACTTTAACTAAATTATTCCTTTGTAGTTCTCTAGAGGACTGGAGACCCCAGTTGTTTTAAAGCAATTTCATGAAGTTTTAAAATCATTTGCTCATGTTAAAATCCATAAGAATGCAGACATATGAACTATTATGAAAAATTTGTGAAATAATAAGTCATGCTTTATTTTTTAGTTGTTTCACATGGCTGTGTATTATTTGAGAGGGTATTTAACATTTTCTAACATTGATAGGCTGTAAAATGATAGAGAAATATTAAATAAAAAATTATATTTAAATATATATATTATATACTCACCAATAAAATTTACAGCCTTAACTTATTACCTCACCGTAAGATATCAGCTTCAAGAATTTTTCCCTCTGAAAGTCTGTTTTTCTCTCTGATGTCAGTTTCGGGGTTATTTATTTTAAAGATTTCCTCTCTCAAGTAAAAATAATCATACACTTTTTTAATGTTTAAAAAAGATTGAATTATTTTATTTGTATGTACTTGTTAGAAATTTTTTTGATTGTATTTATTTGAATGAAGTATTTTTAAATTTGTATGCATATTTAAGTAAAATATTAAAAAAAAAATTTGATGAATGAGAATTAGCAAAACTTTTAATTAACATAATTTTGACAAGTAGTGTTCAAATTTCTCACTTTCAAAATTTTTTACAATTTGTACATTAATTGATAAAATAATTTTTTCCCTTATATATCAGGTATCATTTCAATTTTTTGTATTGTAATTTTTAAGTTGTAATTTGTAAATATTTGAATATAATATAAAAATATTATTTTTAGTCATTGTTTCTTTTTCTATTTATTTCATCTTAGACTGTTAAAAAATAATTATATTTTTCTGTTATCACATGCATTTGTAATAAAGAAATGAAGGAAATACTATTCTCATCCTCAGTTTTTTCAAGCATTTATCAGTATGATTTTCCTTCATAACTAAACTTGTATTATTTTATAAACTAGGATTTTTTTTTCCATCCCTTTAGTGTTTTAATTTTCTAATTTCTAAAATAAAAATATTTCTTTGCTGTATTTAGAAGGTTTTAAATATTTTTCTTTAATTCTTCTTTATAGATATTCTTTATATATATATGTATATAATATAATGAATCATCTCATTTCAAATAACTAGAGAGCAATGTATATGCACAGCAGACTAGAGAATATATCTCGTTCTTTGTATAATGAATTCGTAATAGCTGTAATGTAAAATAGCGACTTTAAATTTATATTTAAAATCGATTGTAAAATATAGATATTTATTATTAATATTTAAATAAATATAAAAATAAAATTTTTATTACTTCATGACATATGTGAGTAAGTTGTACTTGTTATTCAAAAACCTTAAGCATTGTAAAGATTTTACTTACAAATATTAATAGTTTGATTATTTTGCTTTAATTCTGTTGAATATTAATAAATACAAATTGTTATACAATTAATGTAGCAAATTTTAGTTTGATGTATATGTTATGATATGTATTTATCTAAATTTAAATTACACTAGGCTGTTTTTTAAAGTATAGCTTATGATAAATCCATTTCTTATTGTAGATATTTTTTATTTTGTATTCAATCACAGAGACATAAAGGAAATGTAAAGTAATTTGTATAAAATAACTCTTTCTTAAAAAATAAATATATATACTATAAGAATTATCAACACATCGTTATTTCTTATTTTATATAATTGAAACTTACATATTTGTATTGCATGATATTTTTGCTCTTTTAATGCAAGAAGATAAATTTTTATATTTAACAAATAAATAAATGTTTTTACTTTACTAAATCATTGTTATTGATAAATAATACTTGTAATGTTAAACACAATTTAAACTATTATTACTGATGAACAACATTTTGCACTTACAGAATTAGTTCTTTTCAAAATTGGTGGTGTTGACTCTAGAATGATTGAAATTAGTGTAAAAAACGGTTGGATTTTATTTGAACCCTCTCTATCTTGCCAAACCGGCTATGATCTAAAACAATGTACAAAGTTTTTTTATAAAAATTTCAAAACAATATTGCAACCTCGTTTATAATTACGTGTTATAAAAATAGCGAGAAATGGAATTTTTTTTTTCAATTTTTGAAAATTAAAAAATAAATTTCGAGTTTCTAACGTTATTGAAAGCAAGCAATTTTTGATCGAATGGTGCTAAACACACTGTTCCGATCGTATAATTTGTAACTTGTATCTAACTGTGATGTTGGTAAAAATTTGCGCTGAATGAGCCGCTTTACAATAAGATTATGATTGATTATGTATTAATAGTTTATCTAACTGCAGCAATAATTATTAAAACTTCGGGGTTGCTTCTTTATAGAACCTTTCACTTCATCTACAGGATCATATTTAATCCAAATGGGTTAAATTTGCTTTCGAAATTACGAATTTATTTTGCCATTGTATTTCCCAATATTCCGTTATTCAAGACACTGATTATGTATTATCGAATTGCCACTTTTTACTGTAATTGGTATTTGTTTTAATTAAATTAGATTAATCAAAAGCGAAGGTGATGTTAGATACAGAGGGGGAGAAATATTCCCTTATCTCTAGTTACAAAATTACGTTTAGTAAGTAATACTAGTTATAAAAATTTACAAAAGTTTTAAAAGGCAATAAGAGTGCAATGCTCAATTAGAAAAAGGAGTAATTAATGTGCAAAAAGAGTTAAGGAAAATGTAAGTTAAAATCCTTCGCATTTTCGAAATCCAGAAAAAAAAAAAATCAAGGAAAGGTTTTTTTCTCCATGTTCTTTAATAATCAATTGAATAAATTGTAGGTTTCAATGTCTTAACACTAATCGATTTGATTGCAATCTGTTTTAACTTGATCCCTGTTGTACTTAAATTTTTCTTTTTACTTTGAGAATCAACTACTTTTTCAATATTATCTGTTATTATAAGCAACCTCTACCTATAAAATATGCAATAAAGGTGGGGGTCATTTTAAATGCAAATGAAAAATTACGAGTATATATTACATGAAATAATGAGCATGATCAATAATTATAAAAGCATACATATTGAAATAGATATTTATTTCAACTATAAGTAATTATTTCTGTTATATATATTTATAAATTCCTATTAAGCCTAATAAAAGGATTCAAACTATAAATTATTCGTTCATCAGAGAATGTATAGATATGAAAATGCTGAATACATAAATAATGAGGTTTATTTTGTAAATGTATATAAAGATTAATTTGTTCCTCTGCGTTGTAAATGTTTGTGTTTTTTTTCTCCCTAGTGCGCAACTAGAAATTATATAAAAATATAATTAGATCTTTTAAAATTAAATTTAAAAACTTTACTTTTTTTAGCAAAATTGGGCGTTTTCAATTATTAGAAGTACTATTTTTATTGTATATCCTTAATATTTTAAAAAAGAAAGTCATTTTTTATACAGTCGTGGACGAACTATGAGAAATACTATTTTTTTATCCGAATCCCGGTGGTTTAACTCCTGCTTCTCTCAAAAAAATTAATTATATTTATTTTATTTTGCAACAATTCTTTTCTTAATTAAAGGATATAAAACTAAAGACGTGTATTTTGTTACAAATGAAATTATTTATTTCAATTTTACCTTTAGGGCTTACTGTAAGTAATTAGAAAAAATACAAATAATTTCAGATTTGAAATGAAATAAATACAAAAAAAATCGTATCGTTTCGTAATTAAGGGATCTACCGAACACTCTCATCGATTACATTGACAATTTGTTAACATCTTTTTTAATTCTAATTTCTCAATCTTGATATTTTGTCTCAACAAAATTTACCAATTGTAGAATAGATTTCATGAAGCTGTGGACTACGCCGCATCACCGCTGGTGTATTAATAAAGCAATGTGATCAGCCATTTTTTATTTTGTTTTTCATATTTGCTTTTTTAATAATAATCTGTTTAATTTTATTTACGAAGAAATCTGTCAAATACTTCGAAATTTTCAATAAGTCCGAAAGCAGGGATGCATAATTTTCAATTTTACTTTCAAAATTGTAATAAAAAAAATTTTTTTTTGAAAGATTTCATATTTATTTTATTAAAAAGTAAATGTTTAAATATTCGAAAATTTTCAATACTAAAACAACTTGAACATTTTTTGTTTGTTTGTTAACGAATTGTTATATTAAAATGTGATTGAATTCCCAGTTAATTTGTAATCAGTTAACCCTTTGCACTCGAATTTTTTTTTCATTAGTATTACCAGCAACTCGAAGCGATTTTAGTGAAAAGATCATATTCACATGTAAGTTTGATATACGCATTAAAAGAAACGTATTATTTATATTGTTATTTGCATTGTCTCCGTAGTGGAGCCCTCGAGCTTGAAGACAAATTTTAAATGGCTCCGCTCCGGAGCCCTCGAGTGCAAAAGGCTAATATTTGTTGGTTTCATAGACTGATTTCTCAAAATAAAGTTGAAGTTGATATTGAAGGTAAGCTTCTTTATTTAGAAGAAATATCGTTTAGAATATTTCAAACAACACAATTGTTTTTTTACAATTTGAAACGGCTAATTTCTAATAATAAGGGCCAAAAATTAACTAATTGAGGCACCATTACTTGAATATGGAGAATAATTATTAAGAAGTTCGAAAATCTGATTTACACGTTAAATTTTTTTAGGAGAAATGTAATTAACGATTACATTATCTAATCAATTAAAATTTCGTGGTAGTTCAATTACATCTGGTTTCTGTATAATAGATATGTAAATCCATACTGTTTGGTAATCGTAGGACCCGGTATAGATATCTATCAACATCTAAATAGGTTCATACAATATTGGAGTTTATGAGCATAAATGCGATGTAGAAGAATACAAAATGTCAGAAAATTGTGGGCACGTGACAAAATTATATAAAATAGAGATAAAAATAAAAGGTCTTTATTAACTTACAATTAATTACTTAAGTTGATAAATTTTTATACGGTTGTACTCGATTTCTACCCATTTATCGAGAATTCTAAGTGATTTAACTGCATTGGAATTTTTTGTTATTATGTATCAAATGCTTTGTACTGATATGCTTTAACTGAAGAAACACAACGAAGCTGCTGTTAATTTTTCAGTTGCTTGCCAAGATGGTGTGAAAACGAGTATTACTTGGGAGTAGTAGTACAGCGACCAAGAGTTCTTATAACGAGATTATTATTATTATTATTATTTTTTTAATAGTAGATGTTCCAAAATTGTCCACCAACACTAATGCAAGCTTCTCATCGTGGGCGCAATGACTACGGTATATTTGCTTGCTCAGTCATCAGATATTGCTGTTCATGTGCCCCC
>BPLQ01001019.1:0-81077 GCA_021605075.1 Caerostris darwini
TTAGTTTTAATCGGTTTGGCTAAAGGGGAAATTATTCGTCCTATCCAAAGGATATATCCCTTGGAAGTAAGCTCTCCCGAGATTCTCAATGACGTTCCTGTAAGAGTTAAAGATTCTTCCGATATTTCTGATAATGACAAGCAGCATACTGTTTCGAATGAGCAATCTTTTGAACAAAAGGATCTCCCTGAAGAACATTTAGAAACTTTAAAGAGATCACGATTTAATCGACAAATTGTTCCTGTGGAAAGATTGGACTTATAGACTGAATTAATGGATTTAATTTCAGTGCAATGGATAATTTTATATTAGTTTATTCATTTATAATTAGTAGTTAAGTTTTTCTAGTATTATATTTTCATTTCTATTGCAGCAAAATATGCCTGCAATACAAAAGGCGGGAGGATGTTGCCACTCCTAATAAGTTTTTTATTTCCTGTATCACTTTATTTCTTCTAGTATTGTTTTTCACTTTGAAACCTGGCAACTAAAAAGAAAAAGAAAAGGTTTTGGCTCGTATTACCAATAAGCGGTAATAACAAAGAATGTAGAATCTATTAAGATAATGTTTTTCATCAATAAGTTGCACTTATTACATAAGCAAATCATGTACAAGGATTTATTCATCTGTATATAGCCTCATCCTCATGTATCATCATCTCTTTCTCTTTCAAATAAACGTGTTTTATAATCAAAGAAGTTCCGTTTCAATCACAACACAAGGGAAGTGATTTCTTTCTTTGCTAAATGCCTTTTTCTACCATGAACTTAATTAAACACATTTGCCCTATCTACACTCTTTTCCGAAACGTCTATAGTACCAGCATATTGAGAAATCCTGACTTTTTGGACTTCTTCTTTTTCCTATAATATTTTTATTGCTGCGAAAGGATGAACTAGTGCTGGATATAAATCGCTTGAAGATAACAGTAAAAGTTAGGGTCGGATATGCGTGTGGTCATGATTCAATGTTGTTTCGTCGTAGAAACTCAATTGTTATTCTTTAAATAGCAGACCTATTAATTAACCGCAAAGGGGCAACTCAGCTCTAGGCATAGTGATGTGGTGTGGTGTAGTAGTAGTCAGATTAATTAAAATTTGCTAATACAGCACTGCACAATGGCAACACATAATGTACAAAACAAAATTATATAAAAATATTTACAAGATCATCTTAAAAGCATGTTCGTTAAGGGTCTTTATACAGTCCGTACTGCTCGGAACTCTTCACTCAACCCTGGACTCTTTTTTTTTTCTTTCTCCCTCTTCCATTACTTGTTCCAAAGTCTAACGGGCGAAAAGAAACTTGCAAAGTCCTAAGTCTAACGGAACAAAACCAGTCCTTGAAAAGAGGATCTAACAACCTTGAACTCTTCCCTATTGGCTATATTTTATTTCTGGAAAACATGGTAGATCCTTACTATAACCAATCGTTTTTCTTGTTTATTTAAATTCTTTATGTGGTTCATTAATATTTTTTAATCCTACAATATCAGAAATGAATATTGTTACAGTATTTTTTAATTTCACAAATGCATAGAAAATAAGTAGAAAAATATTGAATAATTTTTTATATTTATTTATTCATTTATTTACATATAATTCATATTCACTTGTAGATATTCGAACACCTTACGAGTCAAACATAAAAAAAAAAGAATTTTGAGCACAGATTATTACTGGAAAGTTTTCTTATAACATTCATTAACAAATTTTTTGAAACTTTATATAAAACAAGATATAAAAAAATGATTTGTTTATAAGAAAAAAAAATAAAAAGGCTTACAGTTGCCTTATTGACATTCAAAAGTTTATTGAAGATTGTACAAAGGATGTCAATTATTAGAAGATAGATTTTTTCTTTTAAATTTCTGTGTCATTATTAAGACCTAATTATACGGTTAAAAAATTAGTATCATAAAATGGATTAAATTTATTTATCAAGAAAATAAGTATTATTAAAATTAGCGAATATATAAAAAGGATTTAGGTATTAGAGTAGAAAATGTAAGGATCAATTCAGGTCATGAATATATGTTGATAAATATATTAATATCTATATTGATTTGAAAACTAATAAACATATATGTTGTTATTGTTCTATACGTAAGCTTTTATTAAAGCAAACGTATTTGAACATTTCTCTTTTATCTTCTTCATAATCTTCTTGATTTTCACTGGACTTAAGCTGTGAAACATCACTGGGTATGTCAAGAGTATATCGATTATAAATAAAAGGAAACTCCTTGTTAATATGCGGATTTCCAATTGGCTAGTGTTCTGGCTGTTGGTACCACAGGCTTCAGATAGGAATCCTGCTAAGGCATGTATGCTTGTTTGTGCTTCGAAATTCATGTTAAACTGTAGCCGGTCTTAGCCCAAATTGTGCAAAAAATGACCGCATAGTGACAAACTAAACCAAATCTTGTTATCGAAACGATTCTGCATACCGTTAAAGTAATTCCATTCTGTTCTCAAATATCAAATAATATGACGTCAGCTAACATCAATATGTCAACTGAAGGCAAAGGATGCTAAGTATCAAATGATAATACGGTGTCGTCAAGTGATAATAGGATCTTAAATTTCAAGTGAATCTATTAATAACGATTATAGTTTAAATAAAATAAAATAAAATAATTAAATGCTTCTCTTCACTGGACTTAAGCTGTGAAACATCACCGTGTATGTCAAGAGTATGCCGATTATAACAAAAATGAAACTTCTTCTTATCGGAACGATTCTCCACACTGTTAAAGTAATTCCGTTTTGAGTGGTCATCAGGAATCTTATCTGCTTAAAGGTGAGTTTTCCGGTGTCTTCCGGCACTGCAGAACACAGTTCCTTGGATTCGTCTGCTACCATGGATGCAGACACAGTCATCCCTATAAATAACCCAAAGGCGCCGAAAAACATGCCATAAATTGCTACAGTTTGAACTCCGGCAGTTGTATTAAAATTTAGCATTACATAAAAAGTAAAGCACATAAAACCGGAATTGAAGAAGATTGTAATGAACACAAGAAAACCAACTTCTTTATCCGTTAAATCAACAATAGCTTTTATTCTGGAATAAGAATGGATAAATCTGTCTGTCGTGGGTTTTCTTGACAGGGATTCGCCAGTATGTTTTATGATACTTTTTATATGGTTGCAAACAGCGATGTAAAAGAATCCAAATCCTTGCATAGGAAATATATTGTAAAACAAATTGAATAATTCATAGAAAAATGACACTGTATCATGATAGAATTTATTTTGAAAGCTGTATCCAAAGAAATAAAAACTCGCATCTGTAAAGTCTCCTTTTATTAAAAGCTTGTAAACAATCATCATTATTTGAGAAAATATGCTAACTGTAATGAGAATTCTCATCCATAAAACTGTTGCGGAATCTTTTTTTCTTTTCATTTGCATCAGAAGTTTAGTAATGCCTTTCAGTTTGTTTAATTTTTGGATTAGAACACAACGGACTATTAGTATCACACCGCATAAGAGAGCTACGGAGAGGCTCATTATAGTATTATTCATATAGATTATCACAGAAGTGCACGTTAAAACACTGAACAATGCAGCTGTAAGATTGAGGAGTGTCATGATAACTGTCATCAATTTTGAAATTGCGTTTGCTTTTGATGTAGATGTAATTGGAATGATAGCACTGCAGTACATCAAAAAGAATATGTACTTATAAACTGATTCCATGACACACTTTTACGAATTTGAAGAGAAGAAAACCGTTTGTTTCACATTTTACACTTTTCCTATAAAGGTTCCGAAATTGATACGTTGTTATCTGAGGAATTAAGTTAAAAAAAAATCACTGGTGTTTCAGAAAATATTGGAAAAATTAAATTCATTTTCACGCAGACATCATTTTCACTTAACAACCTGGATTGATTTTTCACTTTATGTAAAAGCAATTAGGTTTCAGCAAACAAGTTCTTATTCATATATCGATTCAATAAAGTATAGCCATTAAAAATTCCGTGGAATCAGAAATTTGTATGTTTAAAAATATTTCTTATAATTATTTATCGATTTTTTGTTTGTTTCCACGTATTCGATAGATATGCTCAAATATTTCTTAATGCGTTAAAATCAAAAATGTCTAAATTGACTTTTAATTATTCTCAACAAAGCAAGCCTAAAAATATTGATTTTTCAATTCCTACGATTAGTTCACATACTCTCTCAATATTTTTTTGTATATTTGACACTGCAGATAGGGGTAATATATTAAAAATTACATTGAAAGGAAACTTTTAGTGTAAAAGCATGTAATGTAATTGCAATTTTAATTTTAAAGAAAAATTATTAAAATCAATTATTAATATGTAATCGTATAATCAAATAAGGTATGGTTTGTTGCTCTACTGTCGTTTTTTGAACACTTTACATCACTTTTTTGCACAGTACAGGCTAAGTACACATGGACCTACCATTTATTGTGGATTTCAAACCACTAAAAACATCCATGCCACAGTAAGGTTAATAAATTTTTTTCTATATATTTAACACTTCAGATTTTAAGAATAAAATAGAATACGTGGTAAAATATTAAAAATGTAAAAAAAGGAAACCTTTAGTGTAAAAACTTGTAATGTAATTGCAACTTTAAAGAAAACTTATCGAAACTAATTTTTCGCACACTGTACGCAAAATAGACTGGGACCTGCAGTTTAACAGGGATTCCGTATCACTACCAAACATCCATACTACAGCCAGGATTCAAACCTGAAGCCTATGGTACCAAAGGCCTGCGCGCTGGTCAAATTGACCATCAGGCTGTCATAAACTAATATGAGATGAAATACTTGAATAATGGACAAAAAGTAATACTTTTTATAGTGATTTTGGTTCATTTAATTAACATTTGGGATAAAAACTTACTAACTCACTCCCCGGCACTACAGTCCATGTTGAACCAATGTTGAACCAATTTCATTCTTTGTGTTTTGGCAGAACTAATGAATCGAGCTCATTTCCATCGTTGCTTGGCACTTCATGGCGAATCCGAGACGGCGAGATACTGGCAAGCGAGAGAACTCTTAAGGCAATGACTTTGGTCAACTTTGTTGAACTCTTTTGCGTGCATTTTCTTTCATATTTTGTATTTTTCCCATTTTTCTATTGCCTTGCCATTGGAAATAAATAAAAAGAAAACCCTAAGGCACTACAGTGCATGTTGGACCATGGCCTCCCTAACAATACGTCTCCAAAGTCGTCTTTCTCGAGATTTGGTTTTCCAGTTTGTGATCTTTAGGTTCTTCAGATCCTTTAAAACTTCAAATACATCTTTATGGTTTTAACTTTTGCCCTGGCACCTTCCCCTTGAAATATTCTTTGTGCGTCTGCTGTCGTCCATTTTATCTATGTGTCCTGGCCATTTAATTCTCCTTGACTTTATATAATTTATGATACCCTTTTCTCCAAACAATTTTGCAATTTCATGATTGCAATGTTCTGCTCCAAACATTACCTTAGGATAAAAATATTTGTTATTTAAAAGTTGCTATTTAAGGATAGTTTATCTGAACTTTTATTTAACGTCTTGCCCCTATGACAAAAAGGTTCTAATTATTTAGCAATTCATCATAATATACATCTATAGTGGTTTGTTTGCGCTTAGAAAAAGGCAATTTTTATTTTACTCGACGATTATAAATTATTTTTATAATCATTAATAATTAATGTTAATTTATCAATTACTTTTATTTACTTATTTAACACAATTTATTTATGTATTATGTTAATTGATATTATTGTTCAAATAAAATAAAAATTTAATTGCTTCTCTTCCACTGGACTTTATCACTATGTATATCAAGAGTATACCGATTATAACAAAAATTAAGCTCCTTGTTATCGGGTGACCTAATGGCCAATTGGCTAGCGCTCGGGCCGTTGGTACCATGGGCTTCAGATAGGTATTCTGCTATGGCATGGATGTTTGTGAGTGGTTCGGGATCCCTGTTAAACTGTAGGACAAGGTCTTTGCCCAAAGGGTGCAAAAAAATACCGTAGAGCGACAAATCAAACCAAACATTTTTATCCGATGATTCTCAACACCGTTAAAGTAATTCAGTTCTGCTCTCAAATATCAAATATGATGTCAACTGATAATTGGATTTCAAGTGTCAAATGATAATACAATGTCGTCAAATGAAAATAAGATTTTAAATTTTGAACGATAATATTCAGAATCATTAAAATCCTTTAATAATGATTATGGTTCAAATGAAATAAAAATTTAATTGATTCCTTTTTACTGGATGTAAGCTGTGAGACAACACCGTGTATGTCAACAGTACGCCGATTATAACAAAAAGGAAACTTGTTCTTGGAACGATTCTCAACACCGTTTAAGTCATTCCGTTCTTTTCTCAAATATAAAATAATATGATGTCAATAATAATACGTTACATTTCAAATGATAATATTCAGAATCGTTAAAATTCATTTATAATGATTTTGTTAAAACACTGAATGTTTAAATTATAGTAAGTAGGGTAGTAGTAGTAGTTAGTAGGTGTTAGTAAGTATGTTGTTGTCAATGTTCTGTCAATGTTCAACAGGCAAGACTTTCGCATGTGCCACGCAATGATCCACTGTTTTGTTTTAACATCTTGTTTTGCTAATAATAAGATGTTAAATTTCAAATGATGATATACAAAATCATTAAAATCAGTTAATAATGATTATTGTTCAAAATAAATAAAAATTTCATTGCTTCCCTTCATTGGACTTAAGCTGCTAAACATCACTGTGTAAGTCAAGAGTATGCCGATTATAACAAAAATGAAGCTCCTTGTTATCGGAACGATTCTCCACACAGTTAAAGTAATTCCATTCTGAGTGGTCATCAGGAATCTTATCTGCTTAAAGGTGAGTTTTCCAGTGTTTTCCGGCATTGCAGAACACAGTTCCTTGGATTCGTCTGCTACCATGGATGCAGACACAGTCATGCCTATAAATAACCCAAGGGCTCCGAAGAACATGCCATAAATCGCTACAGTTTGAATTCCAGCAGTTATATTAAAATTCAGTGTGACATAGAAAGTAAAGCACATAAAACCGGAATTGAAGAAGATTGTAATGAAAACAAGAAAACCAACTTCTTTGTCCGTTAAATCAACAATGCTTTTTATTCTGGAATAAGAATGGATAAATCTTTCAAAGTCTACCAAAGGTTTTCTTGACAGGGATTCTTCAGTATGTTTTATAATACTTTTTATGTGGTTGCAAACAGCGATGTAAAAGAATCCAAATCCATGCATAGGAAGTATATTGAAAAATAAAATGAATAATAAATGGAAAAATGCCACTGTGTCATGAAAGAATTTATTTTGAAAGCTGTATCCAAAGAAATAAACACTCGCATCTAAAAAGTGTCCTTGTATTAGAAGCTTGTAAACAATCATCATTATTTGGGAAAATATGCTAACGGTAATGAAAATTTTCATCCATAAAACTGTTGCTGAACCTTTATTTGTTTTCATTTGCATCAGAAGTTTAGTAATGTCTTTCAGTTTGTTTAATTTTTGGATTAGAACACAACGGACTATTAATATGACGCAACATAACAAAGCTACAGAGAGGCTCATGATAGCATTATTCATATAGATCATAACAGAAGTGCACGTTAAAACACTGAACAATGCAGCTGAAAGATTGAGAAGTGCCGTTATAACTGTCGTCAATTTTGAAATTGCGTTTGCTTTTGATGTAGATGTAAATGGAATGATGGCACTGCAGTACATCAGAAAGAATATGTACTTATAAACTGATTCCATGACACACTTTTAGGAATTTGAAGAGAAGAAAACCGCTTGTTTCACCTTTTACACTTTTCCTATAATGTTTCCGAAATTGATACGTTGTTATCTGATGAATAAAGGAAAAAAATCGTTAGTGCTTAGAAATATTGGAAATTTTATTTTCCATCGAGTATCCACAATAATTCAATTACTCGCAGACACCGTTTTCGCTTAACTATATTGACTATCTGTATTGACTTTCACTTTATGTAGAAGCAATTAGGTTTCAGCAAACAATTTTTTATTCAAATATCGATTCATTAAAGTATTAGCATTAACAATTTTCGTGGAATCGGAAATTTTGATGTTTAAAAATATTTCTTACAATTATTTATCGATTTTTTAGTTTGCTTCCAATTAATTGATAGGTATGCTCAAAATTTATCTGAATTAATTTTAACCAAAAGAGATAAATTACTATTTAACTGTTCTCAACAAAGTAGGCCTTAAAAAGTGTTAAAAATGATACATTTTTTCTGTATATTTAACACTGCAGATTTCAAGAATCAAATCGAATACATGGTAATATATTAAAAATGTATGAAAAGAAAACCTTTAGTGTAAAATCATGTAATGTTAATGCATTTATTAATGCGCCTGATGACATTACAGCGCGCTACTGGGAGGCTCGGCGTCGTACGGCTGAACAGCCACACATGGGCCTAGAAAAATAGATAAAAAAATTAGAAATTAGATAAAATAAAATAATATTTAGCATTCATAACAGACAAAATCATATCGTTTCCACAAGTGGGACACAAAATATTCAAAGATTTTAATCAAATCTCCAAGAATGCGTTAACTTACCCGGGCATTCCAAATATTTTGAAGAAATCCTTTTTGCAGATTCCTTACAGAATTAAACATTTTTACAAATATAGATAATGTTTTTTAAGGTAAATTTACTAAAAAATTAATTGTAAGAAATGTGTTGATACAAATCGGCCTTACACTTTTGTGTTTACTGCAAAGTAAAATTTGTGATTTCTCATCCGATGGACGTAATTTTGAAAGTACATTCAAAATACAAGGTCAGGTGTACCATAAGTTCGGGTCGTTGATACCAATACCTAACGAAGAGCCAAAAATTCTTCAAATTTATTTGATGGGCAGTTCTGAAGAGCGTATGACAACTCGATGTCAGTATAATTTTATCAACCAAGCAGTGACTGTATCATGGATTTTGTGAGTGGTTCGGAATCCTTCGCTAAACTGTAAGTCCAGGTCTAAATAGTCTAAACGTGTGCTGAAAATGACCGTAGAGCGACAAACCAAACATCTCAAATTGATCATTCACAAAAACAAGCAATATATAAAAAAAAAAATTCAATTCCTACTTTTTTTTCACTATATTGCAGAAAGTCCTTTATAAATAATTTCCATTCATTTTTTTAAGTTTATCGTGCGCCATCTATTGGTAGATATATACACTTATATCTAAAAAAAACTAAAATTAATTACATTTAAGTAATGAATTAATATTTGAAAAAACTGCATTAACATCAAGTGTCGTTCACTACAAGTTTCAAAAAATGTATTTGATCTTGAGTGGATGAATAAAAAGTATTTTAAAAACGATTGAAAATTTGAAGACTAAAGACTGATTGAAGATATATATAGGAAGAGTGTGAGCTAATAGAATTAATTGAAAAAAGATTTAATAAATGAAAAGCAAACTTATAAAATAATGTAATAAAAAAAAATCTCTTAAATTTTTTAAGTTATAAAAAAACTTTAAATTCGTTGATTTATTTAATACATAAAGACAGTAAAAAATAAAAATAAAATGAGAAATATGCTTTGAAAAGTAATAAGCAAATAAGTTTGAAAGAAAACGTTATTTCATAAAATCAAAGTACCTTGACAGACTTTTTTGAGTCAAAATTTAAATTTATTTTTGAGAAGGAATCTATAAATAAATTCATAAAACTAAAGGCGAAGATTAAGAAGTAAAATCTTTTCTTATAACAAAGTGCAATTTCATTTAAGAATTAAATATCTAAGGCCGACTAATCCAAATAATTTGTCACATAGCATGATTCAAGTTAAAGGTTTTGTTATGAAGGAGAAGTAATGATCTACATTTTTACATATTAAAGTTGAATTGAATCTTTTTAAGGTAAAGAATAAAAATTTCCAAATCATCTATACTTTTCTGCGCGCTTTTAAGAAAAGATATGATGTATTAATTTCGGATAAATTTTAATTCAATGGAAATATTTTATAAATATCTTCTTCGATTACTGAAAATCATTAAAAAAATGAAAAGTTTTTGCTATGAAATATATGGAGAAGCATGGATGTAATAATTTAATAATATAGCAACGACAATGGAATAAATCATTAAAAATCAATAAGCGTCAAAAAAATTAAATCAATGACATACAATGTCGATTTAATCTCACAAAGAGCTTTTACTGTTGTTCATCTTGAGAACATAAGAGATTGGAAATACAATTGATTTTCAATACTATACAAAATCAAGACTTCAGAAATCGTATATAAATGCATGTTATAATAAAAAAAACCTTCCACAGCAAGCACATTTACGTGCTGTAATTTGATGTATAATAATGAACGGTTTAACTAATTACTCACAAATTAAAAGTATTATGAACCTTATTTTGGTGTTGTATTTACTATGTGGCTTGTATTCAAACAAGAAAAGAAGATTATTGAAGATTGTGAATGCCGTTTTCTTTCACTTAATGTGTTTTCCAATGATAGCCTTCAGCGTAACTTGGATGAACGACAGTCTATCCTGGGGAGCGGTTGTCACACTTGCAAGCAGAACAATCCTGCCATTTATCTGGTGGCTAATCTATGCCAGAATGAAACACATACTTGATTTAATCAAAATCATACTTGATTTGAAGAAAAACATGATTTGGTAAGAATTGCGAGATATTCCAAACTGGTAATCGTTTGTGCAATCTTAACATTTCTGCGGCCATTTGCAAGAATTATAGTCCATGTGGTGATCCCAGACACTTTTGAAGACATTTCACACTTTTCTACTACTGGCACTAAAATGACAATACTATATCTTATGGACGAATTCGCCTTTTTCTACTGTACCACACTTTTGATATATGCTTTAGCCATTTTCTACATTTTTTACTGTTGCATTTTTTCTGCATGTCTGGATAACAAGAGCATATTTAATACTAATGGATATGAGGCATATGGAGCCATGATACGTATATTTAGGAAGCTAGAAGACACATTTTCTCTACTTGTATGTTTTGTATTCTTTTTAATCTTTTTGGTTTTTGCCAAAGTTATGTATCCGATACTTCATGGGCTAAAGCTCGAACGATATACTAGTGTATTGGATCTATTGGCGAATACTGTGGTAATAGTGGCCATGACTATTTCAGCAGAAAACGTCCAGCTAAAAGCGAACAAAATTCGTGTGTCTTTTATGACTGTGGCGAGTCGTGACAAATCAGCAATGGCGAATGGAAAATGGGTGAAAATACTTGAGGATCGCGATGCCCTGACTCTCACTGCATGGGGGATGTTTGCAATGCGAAAGCCCATACTTCTGTCCATGATCTCTTGGCCTTTCACGTATGGATTGATTTTCGTGCAGTTTTTCGATAAAAATTAAAGTAGAAACTAATATGTATTTGATTGGTTGAATGATAGAAAATTAACATTTTGCAAAAACTCTTATTTTTAATAAATATCTTCCTTGATAAAAATTATTTAAAAAAATAAAAACTTAACAAAGATATACGGAAATACTCTTTATGGATTAGAATTTATGTTTTAGCACGAATTTCTTGAAAGAAATCTTAATATGAAATGTAAGTGATTTAGCTTCTTAAATATCACAGTTTCTAATAAAAAATTTTTTTAAAGATTTAAAGGTTTAATTTTTTTTTATGTAATTGGTATCATTATTGCTCAAATTCGAGAATATATTAGAGAGACAACATTATAAATATCTCAGATTTTTTTTCTAATAAACCGTCAGTATTAGTCTTCAGCAGCCCCTTGATGGCCAATTGGCTAGCGCTCTGGCCTTTGGTATCACAGGCTTCAGATTCGAATTATGGCGGTGACGTGGATATTCGTTAGGGGCTCGGCTTTATTTTCAAAGTTTTAATTGGCTGTAATTATTTCAATAAGCAAAAGAACAAAATTTCTACACAGATTTATGAGAAAAATTCCTTGGCAAAAAAAAAAAAAGCAAATTAAATTAACAAAATTAAACCTTAGGAAAATAAAGAAAATTATTGTTAGAAAACAAAAGTATTGATACTTTTTAGATAATCTTCCGTTTCCTTATAGGAAATTATCGATACTTCTTAGACGATTTTCCGATTTCTTACAGGAAATTGATACCTCTCAGACGATCTTCCGATTTCTTACAGGAAATTATTGATACTTCTTAAACGATCTGCTGGTTTCTTATAGGTAATTATTGATACTTCTTAGACGATCTTCCGATCTCTTACAGGAAATTATTGATACTTCTTAGCCGTTTTTCCGATTTCTTATAGGAAATTATCAATACATCATAGACGACATTCCAATTTTTTATAGGTAATTATTGATACTTCTTAGACGATCTTCCGATTTCTTACAGGAAATTACTGATTTTCAGATTCCTTCTTAGATGATTTCTTACACCACCTTCTGATTTCTTATGGGAAATTATTGATACTTCTTAGATGATCTTCCGGAAATTATCGATACTTCTTAGACGATTTTCTGGTTTCTTATATGAAATTATTGATACTTCTTAATTTATTTCAATAAATATTTAACATGAAATGCAAAGCTTACTACCATAGAGAAATTCCTCTCTCAAAGTTTGAGAAACGATTATGATATTAATCCTTAAGGCAAAATTTCCAACATAAATTTAAAAAGAATTATAAGAAGCTTGAAATCTTGTTGTTATAACATCTGACTTTATTGGAAATCTATCCATTACAATAAGGATCACACACAAAGAACGAATAAGCAGAACAAAGCAAAATACTACAGCAAGACAGCAATCAACAATAAGTAGGTTTCAACCACAAAAAGTCGAAGGGGAGAGAGCAAATAAAAGGGGTAGACACTTTATTTTAGTCATGAGGTCTCTTTCATTCAAAATACAATTGCAAATATTTGAGCTTCCCTATTTAGTCCTGGGTATATCAAAAGATGTTCTGAATTCATTGTTCCAGCTCTATATATTGGGCAAGTGTTCATGGCGAAGAGAAAGTAGCTTGAAATAATTGTATAGATATTTCCAAGGGATAATATGCAAATTCTATTCCATCAATAAAGATTATGTGCCATTAAGCTGTTAAACATTACCGTGTAAGTCAAGAGTATGCCAATTATAACAAAAATTAAACTCCTTGTTATCGGAACGATCCTCCACACTGTTAAAGTAAATCCATTTTGAGAGGTCATCAGGAATCTTATCTGTTTAAAGGTGAGCTTTCCAGTGTCTTCCGGCATTGCAGAACACAGTTCCTTGGATTCGTCTGCTACCATGGATGCAGACACAGTTATAGCTATAAATAACCCAATGGCGTTCACAAACATGCAACAAATTGTAAATTGTGATAATATATGACTTCTGTTAAAATTTAGTATGGAATAAAAAGAAAAGCTCATCAAACCAGAGTTGAAGAAGATTGTTATGAACACAAGCAAACCAACTTCTTTGTCCGTTATGTCAATAACTTTTTTAATACTAGAATAATTATGTAGAAATCTTTCAAAGTCAATCCTAGGTTTTATGGACAGGGATTCGCCAGTCTGTTCTATAATACTTCTTAAGTGGTTGCAAACAGTGATGTAAAAGAATGCAAATCCATGCATAGGCAATAGGTTGAAACACAAAGTAAATAATTCAAAGAAAGATACCACTGTATCATGATAGAATTTATTTTTAATGCGATATCCGAATAAATAAACACCCATGTCGTCATATTTTCCCCTTTGGAAAAATTTACCAGCAATCAAAAGGATTTGAAGAAATATACTGACGGTAAAGAGAATTTTCATCCATAAAACGGTTCCTGAATTTTTATTTGTTTTCATTTGCATCAGAAGTTTAATAATATTCTTCAGTTTATTTAATTTTTGGATTAGAACAAATCGGACTGCTGTTGTTATACAGCAGAACAGAGTTTGGGACCGGCTCATTATAAAGATATCTGTATACATCATTTTGATTTCCTGTATAAAATTTATTTGTAGCTTGACCGCAATGTCTAAAAGAATTTTTTTTCAAAGATCTTTATTACCATAGTAACACATATTAATCCCGTTTTTAAATTTTGCAATGCACATGAAAATACGCAAAATTATTTAATTCTAAGAATTTCTTTGAAAAACGCTGAATGTTTAAATTATAGTAAGTAGGGTAGCAGTAGTAGTTAGTAGGTGATAGTAAGTATGTTGTTGTCAATGTTCAACAGGCAAGACTTTCGCATGTGACATGAAATGATCCACTGTTTTGTTTTAACATCTTGTTTTGCTAATAATAATGTTAAATTTAATGTTAAATTTCAAATGATGATATTCAGAATCATTAAAATCAGTTAATAATCATTATTGTTCAAAATAAAATAAAATTTCCTTGCTTCCCTTCATTGGACTTAAGCTGCTAAACATCACTGTGTAGGTCAAGAGTATGCCGATTATAACAAAAATGAAACTTCTTGTTATCGGAACGATTCTCCACACCGTTAAAGTAATTCCGTTCTGAGTGGTCATCAGGAATCTTATCTGCTTAAAGGTGAGTTTTCCAGTGTTTTCCGGCATTGCAGAACACAGTTCCTTGGATTCGTCTGCTACCATGGATGCGGACACAGTCATGCCTATAAATAACCCAAGGGCTCCGAAGAACATGCCATAAATCGCTACAGTTTGAATTCCAGCAGTTATATTAAAATTCAGTGTGACATAGAAAGTAAAGCACAACAAACCGGAATTGAAGAAGATTGTAATGAAAACAAGAAAACCAACTTCTTTGTCCGTTAAATCAACAATGCTTTTTATTCTGGAATAAGAATTGATAAATCTTTCAAAGTCTACCAAAGGTTTTCTTGACAGGGATTCTTCAGTATGTTTTATAATACTTTTTATGTGGTTGCAAACAGCGATGTAATAGAGTCCAAATCCATGCATAGGAAGTATATTGAAAAATAAATTGAATAATATATGGAAAAATGCCACTGTGTCATGATAAAATTTATTTTGAAAGTTGTATCCAAAGTAATAAACACTCGCATCTACAAAGTGTCCTTTTATTAGAAGCTTGTAAACAATCATCAATATTTGAGAAAATATGCTAATGGTAATGAAAATTTTCATCCATAAAACTGTTGCTGAACCTTTATTTGTTTTCATTTGCATCAGAAGTTTAGTAATGTCTTTCAGTTTGTTTAATTTTTGGATTAGAACACAACGGACTATTAATAGGACGCAACATAACAAAGCTAGAGAGAGGTTCATGATAGCATTATTCATATAGATCATAACAGAAATGCAAGTTAAAACACTGAACAATGCAGCTGAAAGATTGATAAGTGCCGTTATAACTGTCGTCAATTTTGAAATTGCGTTTGCTCTTGATGTAGAGGTAAATGGAATGATGGCACTGCAGTACATCAAAAAGAATATGTACTTATAAACTGATTCCATGACACACTTTTAGGAATTTGATGAGAAGAAAACCGCTTGTTTCACCTTTTACACTTTTCCTATAATGTTTCCGAAATTGATACGTTGTTATCTGATGAATAAAGGAAAAAAATCGTTAGTGCTTAGAAATATTGGAAATTTTATTTTCCATCGAGTATCCACAATAATTCAATTACTCGCAGACACCATTTTCGCTTAACTATATTGACTTTCCCTTTATGTAGAAGCAATAAGGTTTCAGCAAACAACGTTTTATTCAAATATCGATTCCCTAAAGTATTAGCATTAACAATTTTCGTGGAATCGGAAATTTTGATGTTTAAAAATATTTCTTATAATTATTTATCGATTTTTTAGTTTGCTTCCAATTAATTGATAGTTATGCTCAAAATTTATCTGAATTAATTTTAACCAAAAGGGATAAATTACTATTTAACTGTTCTCAACAAAGTAGGGCTAAAAAAGTGTTAAAAATGATACATTTTTTCTGTATATTTAACACTGCAGATTTCAAGAATTAAACAGAATACATGATAATATATTAAAAATGTATAAAAAGGAAACCTTTAGTGTAAAATCATGTAATGTTAATGCAATTATCTATGAGCATGATGACATAACAGCAAGCTACTGGGAGGCTCGGCGTCGTACGGCTGAACAGCCACAGATGGGCTTAGGAAAATAGATAAAAAAAATTAGAAATTAGGTAAAATAAAATAATATTTACCATTCATAACAGACAGAATCATATCGTTTCCAAAAGTGGGATGCACAACATTCAAAGGACTTAATCACATCTCCAAGAATGCGTTAACTTACCCGGGCATTCCAAATATTTTGAAGAAATCCTTTTTGTAGATTACTTACAGAATTAAACCTTTTTGCAAATATAGATAACGTCTTTTTAAGGTGAATTTACTAAAAAAATTAATTATAAGAAATGTGTTGATGCAAAACGGGTTTACACTTTTGTGTTTACTGCAACGTAAAACTTTTAGTCCTCTCCAAATGAGTGGCCTGATGGCCAGTTGGCTAGCACTCTGGCCGTTGGTACTTCAGGTTCAAATCGTGGCTGTGTCATGGATGTTTGTCAGTGGTTCGGAATCATTCGTTGAACTGTAGTCCAAGTCTAAATAGATTAAAAGTGCGAAGAAAATGAACGTAGAGCGAAAGACCAAACCAAACATCTACAAATGATCACAAAAAAAAAAAAAAGGTTTAATAAAAGAAAAACAAATTTATAAAATGGTATTGCAAAAATCTCATACAGTTTACGACATATAAAAAAAGCTTTAAATTCGTTGCTTGATTTAATACAGAATTTTTTTCTTTAAATGAAAATTATGCTTTTAAAAATAATAAGCAAATCCGTTTGAAAGCAAATATTATTTCCTAAACTCAATACTATCTTGACAGACATTTTGCATGATTTAATTTAAAGGTTTTGTTATAAAATAGAAATAATGATCTATATTTTTACATATCAAAGTTTAATTAAATCTTTTTTAATTTTAAAAATAAAGATTTCCAAATCATCAATACTTTTTCTGGATGCTTTTTAGAAAAGATATGATGTATTAATTTCGAATACATTTTAAGTCAATGGAAATATTTTATAAATATATTTTTCAATTACTGAAAATCATTAAAAAAATATGAAAAGTTTTTGTTATGAAATTTATGAGGAAGCATGGATGTAATAACTTAATAATGTACCTACAACAATCGAATAAATTTGTAAAAATCAATAAATGTCAAAAAAATTAAATCAATGTCATGCAGTTTCGATTTAATCTCACAAAGTGGTTTTATTATTATTTAGCTTGAGAACATAAGATATTGGAAATACAATTGATTTTCAATACGATAAAAAATCCAAACTTCAGAAATCGTATATATATATGCATGTTATAATATAAAATCTTCCACAGCAAGTATATTTATGTGTTGTAATTTGATACATAATAATGAATGGTTTAACTAATTACTCACAAATTAAAAGTATTATGAACCTTATTTTGGTGTTGTATTTACTATGTGGCTTGTATTCAAACAAGAAAAGAAGATTATTGAAGAATGTGAATGCCGTTTTCTTTCACTTAATGTGTTTTCCAATGATAGCCTTCAGCGTAACTTGGATGAACGACAGTCTATCCTGGGGAGCGGTTGTCACACTTGCAAGCAGAACAATCCTCTCATTTATCTGGTGGCTAATCTATGCCAGAATGAAACGCATACTTGATTTAATAAAAAACTCCAGTTTTTTGAAGATAAACTTGATTTGGTAAGAATTTCGAGGTACTCCAAACTGGTAATCGTTTGTGCAATCTTAACATTTTTGCGACCATTTGCAAGAATTATATTCCATGTGGTGATCCCAGACACTTCTGAAGACATTTCACACTTTTCTACTACTGGCACTAAAATGACAATACTATATCTTATGGACGAATTCGCCTTTTTCTACTGTACCACACTTTTGATATATGCTTTAGCCATTTTCTACATTTTTTACTGTTGCATTTTTTCTGCATGTCTGGATAACAAGAGCATATTTAATACTAATGGATATGAGGCATATGGAACCATGCTACGCATATTTAGGAAGCTAGAAGACACATTTTCTATACTCGTATTTTTTGTATTCTTTTTAATCTTTTTGGTTTTTGCCAAAGTTATGTATCCGATACTTCATGGGCTAAAGCTCGAACGATATACTAGTGTATTGGATCTATTGGCGAATACTGTGGTAATAGTGGCCATGACTATTTCAGCAGAAAACGTTCAGCTAAAAGCGAACAAAATTCGTGTGTCTTTTATGACTGTGGCGAGTCGCGACAAATCAGCAATGGCGAATGGAAAATGGGTGAAAATACTTGAGGATCGCGATGCCCTGACTCTCACTGCATGGGGGATGTTTGCAATGCGAAAACCCATACTTCTGTCCATGATCTCTTGGCCTTTCACGTATGGATTGATTTTCTTGCAGTTTTTCGATAAAAATTAAAATAGAAACTAATATGTATTTGATTGATAGAAGAGAAATTTAAAATTTTGAAAACGCTCTGGTCTTTGGGAATTTTGATAAATTTGAACATTATTTAAAAATGAAAAATAAAACTTCAAAGATATACGTGCATGTTCGTGGTTTAAAATTTAGTGGTTCATGAAGCCCCGTTAAACTATAGGTCCCGTTTTAGCATTTAAAGGTTTAATTGGTTATGTAATTGGTATCAAAATTGATTCCGTAAATATCTCGACAATTGCCAAACCTTAGCTCTTTTGGAAGCAAAAACTTAGTTTGAAAAACAACACTTTTAAAAATGACCGTATTTGAAATTAGTTGCAAAAAGTTTTACAGAATTATTTTAGAGTTATAGAAAGTTAGAGTTAAAATGAGAAATATTTTACTAGCATACAATATAATTGCAATTTAGTAAATTCCTATATGAGATCTTTTGATTGCTCATAATGCTTATAAGCGATGTTTGACTTCATGCATCTGATGAGTTATTCAATTCTAAGTGAACATTGATTGGCATGAAATTGAGATTTTGAACACACCACGATCAACTAAAAGATCCCGCATCGCATTTTATTTTATTTATTTATTTATCCCTTCTAAATTTCTGGGTTTGGTTTGGTTTGTCGCTCTACAGTCATTTTTTGCATACTTTAGACTAATAAGGCCGATACCTACAGTTTAATGTGGATTTCGGATCACTAATAAACATTTATGCCGCCTCCAGTATTCGAAACCTGACGTCTATGGAACCAACGACCAGAGCGCGTTAACAGTACGTTCTCAACTATTTCACACAGTTTTAATTTTTGAATACGCAAACTGTGACTACTAAGCGAAATTTTAATATTTTATTTGTTGTTTAAGAGTTTTGTTGAATCAGTGGTCCTTTAAACAAATCATTATCACATTTACACTTAATGGGCATAAGATTGTGGAATTGAATTTTAATTGGTAATTTGTGGTATTGGTAAGATTATGATAATCGAATTGAATTTTAAGTTATATTCTGTGTTTTAAACAATAATGGTTTAGTAATCGGTATGACAAAAAATAAGGAACATGGCAATATTTGGTATGCCACAACATTCAAAAAGTACGTCCCTATGAAAATACAATTGAAAAAGAATCGGAATTTACGGATAAGTTAATTGCAGATTTTGTTGGTAGTGAAAACTAATGAAAAATAATACTGGATATTACTTATTATTACAATTTTATAACATTATAATATTCGCTTTTAATTAACTTGAATAAAAAGAATAACCACTAAATGTTAACAGAAGTAACGAATGTTAAAATGAATACAGAACTCCCTCTATCGGTGTTATGGCAATTTTAAATGAATTAACACAAGATCTCGTAATCTTCACATGTGTGCTGTTTTTGTGGGTTTTTTTTGTTTCTTTTTTTCGTCTTTTTACTTTTTTTTTGTGTAGTATACGTAAGTGTAACTCTTAATTTGTATTAATAAGTTAAATTTATAGAAATATGCTTTATTTTTTCATAAGAAATTACACAGATTCATTTAAATTATTGTTCATGAAACTTTTTTTATGCATGAAAAAATTATGCCGAAAAATAAAAATTTTAGTTTCCATTTGTGAGTTTCTGAACAGTGTACAAAATAGTCCTTATTTGAAGATAATGATCAAGAGTAATCTTAATGAAAAATCTTTTAATGTACATTAAGATTCGCATAGTTACTTCTGGTTTTTTTTTTTTTTTTTTTTTTTTTTAAGATTATGGAATGAGCTCTTGCACACTCATCAAATCATGTGTCTCGATCATCAAATACTGTACTATATAGTTTTATTTGAATAGAATCATGATGGTATTAAAAAAATGTATGGAATTTTTAAAAAATTTAACCACTATCGCCTTTTTGTTCTAAAGAATTATTAAGTAGCCATTATGAAAAACATTGCATAAATTATGAATTATTTGTTAAATCATTTTTAGAAATTTCCAAATGATATTATAATTTTTAGACAATATAAGCTATATGTCAACCTGAATAAAAATTCTTTATTTTAATTTTAAAGGATTGTGACCTAACAAATTTATTCGCCAATACTAAAATATTACTAGATTCTCTAAAATTATTTTTTTTCTTACAAAGAGTACAAATTTGGCAAGCTTGGTGCTGCTTTGGCGACAAGAGGTAAATTAAAATAACGACTTTATTTATAATAGAGAAATAAAATGTTGCCTTGTAATTTTGTTGAAATTTCGTATTAGTGAAACTTCTACATGTCGCGGTGACATCTGTAGGAAATACTGTCTATGTTTATGTGTGTTTTAATTGCAAATGAATTATATTTGTTGAAATCTGCTTTATTTAATTTACAAATAGTTACACAGATTCATTGAATTTTATTGTTAATAAAACTTTTTTTTTTTTTTTTTTTTTTTTGTGGTGAGGGAATTGGAAAAAATTTTTTACTTTCCATTTGTATTTCTGAACAATATACAAAATAATCATTATTTAAATATAATGATTAAGATTATTCATAATGAAAACTTTATTAATGTATATAACTATTCATATTAGTAAGGGTCCACCATGTCTTCTTGAAACAAAATATAGCTAACGGAGAAGAATTCATGACCGATAGATCCTCTTTTCGAAGACGGGTTGACTGTTATGTTAGACTTTGGACCTTGCAATTTTTTTTTTCCCCATTAGACTTTGGACTTTGAATGGGAGAGGGAGAAAGAGAAAAGGGAGTTGTGCAGGGGGATCGAGTGAGGAATTCCAAGAGTACGGAGGGAACAACTGTCGAGAGAAGAGTTCCGGGCAGTACGGAGGGTACAAAAGAACGAACTAGCATTTTAAGATTATTTTGCAAATACATGTTATATAGTTACGCTTTGTGTGTTACATATTGCAGTTGTGTAGTGCTGTCTTTGCAATTTTAATAAATATGGCAGGTGAACATCGCGCATTTATCTTCAGAAATAATTTAATTTCTATCCAGGAACAACACTGAATCAGGGCCACACGTATATTCGGCCCTAACTTCAACTTATTATTTTTTAAGATTTTGTTTAAATAAGGGGAGGATGATTTAATTATATTGAAATTTATTTCATTATTCCCTGTATCTGTCCTCCTGTTGTAATTATTATTTTAAAGACAATGTATCTAAATATTTTGCGAACATCTTATATGATTAAGTAAAATTCATATTAAAATTTCTTATAAGAATTTCGTATAAAAATTAATTTTCTCTATTATTCCGTGTAATCTTTTGTTCTGTTCTTGGTAATCAGATAAACATTTCGTAAAATGATAACGAATTTATTTTTTTTAAATAGAATTTCATGACTATATTTTTTTATCCTATAAAATTATTGATACTTCTTAGATGATCTGATTTCTTATAGGAAATTATCGATACTTCTTAGATGATCCTCTGATTTCTTATGGGAAATTAGTGATACTTCTTAGACGACCTTCTGATTCCTTATGGGAAATTATAGATACTTCTTAGATGGTCTTCCAATTTCTCACAGGAAATTACTGATACTTCTTTGACAATTTTCCGATTCCTTATAGGAAATTATCGATACCTCTTTGACAATTTTCCGATTTCTTATAGGAAATTATCGATACTTCTTAGACGATTTTCTGGTTTCTTATAGGAAATTATTGATACTTCTTCATTTATTTCAATAAATATTTAACAAGAAATGCAAAGCTTATTACCACAGACAAATTCTTCTCTCAAAGTTTGAAAATCGATTATTATCGTTAAGACAATTGATCGTTAACGATCAATTGATTACTGATCGTTAAGACAAAATTTCCAACATAAGTTTAAAACGAATTATAAGGAGCTTGAAATGTTGTTGTTGTAACATATGACTTTATTGGAAATCAATCCATTACAATAAGGATCACACAAGAAGAAGGAACAAGAACACAACAAAGACAGCAAGCAATCAACAATAAGTCGGTCTTACACACCACGAAAAGCCAAAGGGGGGGAGAGAGTAAATAAAGGGGATAGACACTTTATTTTAGTCCACGAGGCCCCTGGCCTCTCGATACAATTGCAAGACTTCTCCTTGGATCTGAGCCTCCCTATTCAGTCCTGGGCATTTCAAAAGATGTTCTGAATTCATTGTTCAAGCTCTACATATTGGGCAAGTGTTTGAGGTGAGGACAAAGAAGTTTGAACTAAATGTATAGATATTTCTAAGTTATAATATGCAAATTCTATTTCATTAATAAATATTATATGCCATTAAGCTGTTAAATATCACCGTGTAAGTCAAGAGTATGCCTATTATAACAAAAATTAAACTTCTTGTTATCGGAACAATTCTCCAAACCGTTAAAGTAAATCCATTTTGAGAGGACATCACGAATCTTATCTGTTTAAAGGTGAGATTTCCAGTGTCTTCCGGCAATGCAGAACACAGTTCCTTGGATTCATCTGCTACCATGGATGCAGACACAGTTATAGCTATAAATAACCCAATGGCGTTCACAAACATGCAACAAATTGTAAATTGTGATAATATATGATTTCTATTAAAATTTAGTATGGCATAAAAAGAAAAGCTTATCAAACCAGAGTTGAAGAAGATTGTTATGAACACAAGCAAACCAACTTCTTTGTCCGTTATGTCAATAACTCTTTTAATACTAGAATAAGAATGTAGAAATCTTTCAAAGTCCATCATAGGTTTTCTGGACAGGGATTCGCCAGTCTGTTTTATAATACTTCTTAAGTGGTTGCAAACAGTGATGTAAAAAATGCAAATCCATGCATAGGCAATAGGTTGAAACACAAAGTAAATAATTCGAAGAAAGATACCACTGTATCGTGATAGAATTTATTTTTAATGCGATATCCGAATAAATAAACACCCATGTCGTCATATTTTCCTCTTTGGAAAAATTTACCAGCAATCAAAATGATTTGAAGAAATATACTGATGGTAAAGAGAATTTTCATCCATAAAACGGTTCCTGAATTTTTATTTGTTTTCATTTGCATCAGAAGTTTAATAATATTCTTCAGTTTATTTAATTTTTGGATTAGAACAAATCGGACTGCTAGTGTTATACAGCAGAACAGAGTTTGGGACAGGCTCATTATAAAGATATCTGTATGCATCATAACAGAAATGCAAGTTGAAATGCTGAAAGATGCAGCTGAAAGATTGAGGAGTGCAATTATAAATGTCCTCAATTTTGAAATTGTGTTTGCTTTTGATGTGGATTCAAACGGAATGATAGCACTGCAATACATCAAACAGTTTATATACTTATAAATTGACTTCATGACACACTTTTATGAGTTTTCAGAGAATAAATTTTTTGGTTTCACCTTTTAGACTTTTCTATAAAATTACCATAACTCTTATGATGCGTTTTGATAAATAGCAGTGAAGAAATCGCTAGCGCTTTAGAGAAATATAAAATTTGATTTTCATCGATTAGCTACAACAATAGAATTACATGCAAGGATCGTTTTCAATAGCGTTCACCTAACAGCCTTTATATATTCCTGACCATATGTAAAATCAATTGCGTTTTAGCAAATAGATATTCATTTATATATTGTTGTCGTTATCTATTTCAAGGAATCAAAAGAAATAATAATAAATTTTGAATTTAAAATTTTTTTATATTACTCATTGAATATATGTTATTCGATAAATGTTGAAAAATATATTTGTATAATTTAAACTTTCAGCGTTTTTCATAGAAATTACTAGAGTTAAACTTGAGTCTACTTTCATGTCATGACAAAATTTTAAAATGCGATTGAAATATATTACCATGGAAATAAAGATTTTTGACAACAAATTATTTTAGAAACTGTGATCAAGCTTCAAATAAATTTTATACAGGAAATCATTGTTCTGTTATTGACATGGAATAATAGATATAATCATTAATTAAGCATAACAGAAAACATATTTATGTATTTTTTAATTTTGAAAATTTTCTTAATAAGTTAAAATAAAGTGGTGTAAAGTACCTTTTAATGTACTCAGTAAAGCAAGTCTAAAAAAATTTTATAAATAATACATTTTTTTGCATCAAAACAGAAGTTTTTAAGAATCAAATTGAAAATGATTAATCCATTCTATTATATTTAAAAAACAAACAAATTAATTTAACAAAAGTGTTTCTTAAATTAAATGATTAATCTTTAATTGAATAATTAAAAATTAAATCGATACGTAAAATTTTATCAGAGGAAATATTTGAATAATGTATACATGGTAATACATCTGACTGAGATTTTGGATATGTTTTATTAATGACAATGTCTATTATTCCATATCAATAACAAAATAATGATTTCCTGTATAAAATTTATTTGTAGCTTGACCGCAATGTCTAAAAGAATTTTTTTTCAAAGATCTTTATTACCATAGTAACACATATCAATCCCGTTTTTAAATTTTGCAATGCACATGAAAATACGCAAAATTATTTAATTCTAAGAATTTCTTTGAAAAACGCTGAATGTTTAAATTATAGTAAGTAGGGTAGCAGTAGTAGTTAGTAGGTGATAGTAAGTATGTTGTTGTCAATGTTCAACAGGCAAGACTTTCGCATGTGACACGAAATGATCCACTGTTTTGTTTTAACATCTTGTTTTGCTAATAATAAGATGTAAAATTTTAAATGATGATATTCAGAATCATTAAAATCAGTTAATAATGATTATTGTTCAAAATAAATAAAAATTTAATTGCTTCCCTTCATTGGACTTAAGCTGCTAAACATCACTGTGTAGGTCAAGAGTATGCCGATTATAACAAAAATGAAGCTCCTTGTTATCGGAACGATTCTCCACACTGTTAAAGTAATTCCGTTCTGAGTGGTCATCAGGAATCTTATCTGCTTAAAGGTGAGTTCTCCAGTGTCTTCCGGCATTGCAGAACACAGTTCCTTGGATTCGTCTGCTACCATGGATGCAGACACAGTCATACCTATGAATAACCCAAGGGCTCCGAAGAACATGCCATAAATCGCTACAGTTTGAATTCCAGCAGTTATATTAAAATTCAGTGTGACATAGAAAGTAAAGCACAAAAAACCGGAATTGAAGAAGATTGTAATGAAAACAAGAAAACCAACTTCTTTGTCCGTTAAATCAACAATGCTTTTTATTCTGGAATAAGAATGGATAAATCTTTCAAAGTCTACCAAAGGTTTTCTTGACAGGGATTCTTCAGTATGTTTTATAATACTTTTTATGTGGTTGCAAACAGCGATGTAAAAGAATCCAAATCCATGCATAGGAAGTATATTGAAAAATAAATTGAATAATAAATGGAAAAATGCCACTGTGTCATGATAGAATTTATTTTGAAAGTTGTATCCAAAGAAATAAACACCCGCATCTAAAAAGTGTCCTTTTATTAGAAGCTTGTAAACAATCATCATTATTTGAGAAAATATGCTAATGGTAATGATAATTTTCATCCATAAAACTGTTGCTGAACCTTTATTTGTTTTCATTTGCATCAGAAGTTGAGTAATGTCTTTCAGTTTGTTTAATTTTTGGATTAGAACACAACGGACTATTAATAGGACGCAACATAACAAAGCTACAGAGAGGCTCATGATAGCATTATTCATATAGATCATAACAGAAGTGCACGTTAAAACACTGAACAATGCAGCTGAAAGATTGAGAAGTGCCGTTATAACTGTCGTCAATTTTGAAATTGCGTTTGCTTTTGATGTACATGTAAATGGAATGATGGCACTGCAGTACATCAAAAAGAATATGTACTTATAAACTGATTCCATGACACACTTTTAGGAATTTGAAGAGAAGAAAACCGCTTGTTTCACCTTTTACACTTTTCCTATAATGTTTCCGAAATTGATACGTTGTTATATGATGAATAAAGGAAAAAAATCGTTAGTGCTTTGAAATATTGGAAATTTTATTTTCCATCGAGTATCCACAATAATTCAATTACTCGCATACACCATTTTCTCTTAACTATATTGACTTTCCCTTTATGTAGAAGCAATTAGGTTTCAGCAAACAAGGTTTTATTCAAATATCGATTCCCTCTAGTATTAGCATTAACAATTTTCGTTCAATCAGAAATTTTTATGTTTAAAAATATTTTTTATAATTATTTATCGATTTTTCTGTTTGCTTCCAATTAATTGATAGGTATGCTCAAAATTTATCTGAATTAATTTTAACCAAAAGAGATAAATTGCTATTTAACTGTTCTCAACAAAGTAGGCCTTAAAAAGTGTTAAAAATGATGCATTTTTTCTGTATATTTAACACTGCAGATTTCAAGAATCAAACAGAATACATGGTAATATATTAGAGATGTATAAAAAGAAAACCTTTAGTGTAAAATCATGTAATGTCAATGCATTTATCGATGCACCTGATGACATTACAGCACGCTACTGGGAGGCTCGGCGTCGTATGGCTGAACAGCCACAGATGGGTTGAGGAGGAAATAAAATAATATTTGTCGTTCATAACAGACAGAATCATATCGTTTCCAGAAGTGGGACACATGAAATTCAAAAGACTTAACAGTCAAATCTCCAAGAATGCGTTAACTTACCTGGGCATTCCAAATATTAGGAAGAAATCCTTTTTGTAGATTCCTTACAGAATTATACATTTTTACAAATATAGATAATGTATTTTTAAGGTAAATTTACTAAAATAGTAATTATAATTAATTATTATAAGAAAGATTATAAGAATTATAAGAATATATAATTAATAATAAGAAATATAATTATATAATTAATAATTAATATATAATTAATTATAAGAAATGTGTTGATACAAATCGGTCAAATGTGTCAAAATAAAATAATATTTATCATTTATAACAGACAGAATCATATCGTTTCGGAATCCTTCGCTAAACTGTAGGTCCAGGTCTAAATATATCGGGACACATAAAATTCAAAGGACTTAACTATCTAACCTCCAAGAAGGTGTTAACTTACCTGGGCATTCCAAATATCTGAAAAATGCCTTACAAAATTAACTATTTTATTTTTAACACATTTTAATAAAGATAAATAATGCGTTTTTAAGGTAAATTTACTAAAAATTAATTATAAGAAATATGTTTATACAAATCGGCTTTACACTGTTGTGTTTACTGCAATGTAAAACTTGTACCATTATTAAAAATGAGAACATCTCCTCTCTAAATGAGTGGCCTGATGGCCAATTGGCTAGCACTCTGGCCGTTGGTACTTCAGGTTTACTAAATTACAAACAAACTTATAAAATGGTATTGCAAAAATCTCATAAAGTGTACAACATATAAAAAAAGCTTTAACTTCGTTGTGTGATTTAATACAGAATTTTTTTTTAATGAAAATTATGCTTTTAAAAAAAATAAGCAAATCAGTTTGAAAGCAAATATTATTTCATGAAATCAATACTATCTTGATAGACGTTTTGAAACATAATCTGTAAATGAACTTAGAAATCTAATGGCGAAGGTTAAGAGTGAAACATCTTTTTATAAACAAAGTGCGGTTTCATTTAAGAATTAAATATCTAAAACAGACTGGTTCAAATAATTTGTCATATAGCATGATTTAAATTAAAGGTTTTGTTATAAATGAGAAATAATGATCTACATTTTTACATATCAAAGTTTAAATGAATCTTTTTTAGGGTTAAAAATAAAGATTTCCAAATCATCAATATTTTTCTGAATGCTTTTCAGAAAAGATATGATGTATTAATTTCGGATACATTTTAATTCAATGGAAATATTTTATAAATATCTTTTTCAATTACTGAAAATCATTAAAAAAATATGAAAAGTTTTTGTTATGAAATTTATGAGGAAGCATGGATGTAATAACTTAATAATGTACCTACAACAATCGAATAAATTTGTAAAAATCAATAAATGTCAAAAAATTTAAATCAATGTCATGCAATTTCGATTTAATCTCACAAAGAGCTTTTATTGTTATTCAGCTTGAGAAAATAAGTGATTGGAAATACAATTGATTTTCAATACTATACAAAATCAAGATTTCAGAAATCGTTTATAAATGCATGTTCTAATAAAAAAAACGTCCTCAGCAAGCACATTTACGTGCTGTATTTTGATGTATAATAATGAACGGTTTAACTAATTACTCACAAATTAAAAGTATTATGAACCTTATTTTGGTGTTGTATTTACTATGTGGCTTGTATTCAAACAAGAAAAGAAGATTATTGAAGATTGTGAATGCCGTTTTCTTTCACTTAATGTGTTTTCCAATGATAGCCTTCAGCGTAACTTGGATGAACGACAGTCTTTCCTGGGGAGCGGTTGTCACACTTGCAAGCAGAACAATCCTCTCATTTATCTGGTGGCTAATCTATGCCAGAATGAAACGCATACTTGATTTAATCAAAAACCTCCAGGTTTTTGAAGAAAAACATGATTTGGTAAGAATTGCGAGATATTCCAAACTGGTAATCGTTTGTGCAATATTAGCATTTCTGCGACCATTTGCAAGAATTATATTCCATGTGGTGATCCCAGACACTTCTGAAGACATTTCACACTTTTCTACTACTGGCACTAAAATGACAATACTATATCTTATGGACGAATTCGCCTTTTTCTACTGTACCACACTTTTGATATATGCTTTAGCCATTTTCTACATTTTTTACTGTTGCATTTTTTCTGCATGTCTGGATAACAAGAGCATATTTAATACTAATGGATATGAGGCATATGGAGCCATGATACGTAAATTTAGGAAGCTAGAAGACACATTTTCTCTACTTGTATGTTTTGTATTCTTTTTAATCTTTTTGGTTTTTGCCAAAGTTATGTATCCGATACTTCATGGGCTAAAGCTCGAACGATATACTAGTGTATTGGATCTATTGGCGAATACTGTGGTAATAGTGGCCATGACTATTTCAGCAGAAAACGTCCAGCTAAAAGCGAACAAAATTCGTGTGTCTTTTATGACTGTGGCGAGTCGTGACAAATCAGCAATGGCGAATGGAAAATGGGTGAAAATACTTGAGGATCGCGATGCCCTGACTCTCACTGCATGGGGGATGTTTGCAATGCGAAAGCCCATACTTCTGTCCATGATCTCTTGGCCTTTCACGTATGGATTGATTTTCTTGCAGTTTTTCGATAAAAATTAAAATAGAAACTAATATGTATTTGATTGATAGAATGAGAGAAATTTAAAATTTTGATGTGGTGTGACGCTCTGGTCTTTGGAACGACAGGCTTCAGATTCGAATTCTGGATGTGACGTGCATGTTCGTGAGTGGTTCGGAAGCCCCGTTAAACTATAGGTCCCGCTCTAATTAGCCTAAATTGGGCACAAAATGACCGTAGAGCGACAAGCCAAACCTTAGTTTTCAGCAAAAACTTAGTTATGAAAAACAACACTTTTAAAAAGTATTTGAAGATTAGTTGCAGTTTTACAGAATTTTTTTAGAGTTATAGAAAGAAAAATGAAATATTTTACTAGCATACAATATAATTGCAATTTAGTAAATTCCTATATGAGATCTTTTGATTGCTCATAATGCTTATAAGCGATGTTTGATTTCATGCATCTGATGAGTTATTCAATTCTAAGTGAACATTGATTGGCATGAAATTGAGATTTTGAACACACCACGATCAACTAAAAGATCCCGCATCGCATTTTATTTTATTTATTTATTTATCCCTTCTAAATTTCTGGGTTTGGTTTGGTTTGTCGCTCTACAGTCATTTTTTGCATACTTTAGACTAATAAGGCCGATACCTACAGTTTAATGTCGATTTCGGATCACTAATAAACATCTATGCCGCCTCCAGTATTCGAAACCTGACGTCTATGGAACCAACGACCAGAGCGCGTTAACAGTACGTTTTCAACTATTTCACACAGTTTTAATTTTTGAATACGCAAACTGTGACTTCTAAGCGAAATTTTAATATTTTATTTGTTGTTTAAGAGTTTTGTTGAATCAGTGGACCTTTAAACAAATCATTATCACATTTACACTTAATGGGCATAAGATTGTGGAATTGAATTTTAATTGGTAATTTGTGGTATTGGTAAGATTATGATAATCGAATTCAATTTTAAGTTATATTCTGTGTTTTAAGCAATAATGGTTTAGTAATCGGTATGACAAAAAATAAGGAATATGGCAATATGTGGTATGCTACAACATTCAAAAAGTATGTCCCTATGAAAATACAATTGAAAAAGAATCGGAATTTATGGATAAGTTAATTGCATATTTTGTTGGTAGTGAAAACGAATGAAAAATAATACTGAATATTACTTATTATTACAATTTTATAACATTATAATATTCTCTTTTAATTAACTTGAATAAAAAGAATAACCGCTAAATGTTAACAGATTTAACGAATGTTAAAATGAATACAGAACTCCCTCTATCGGTGTTATGGCAATTTTAAATTAATTAATACAAGATCTCGTAAAGTTCACATGTGTGCTGTTTTTTGTGTTTTTTTTGTTTCGTCGTTTTAATTTTTTTGTATAGTATACGTAAGTGTAACTCTTAATTTGTATTAATAAGTTAAATTTATAGAAATATGCTTTATTTTTTCATAAGAAATTACACAGATTCATTTAAATTATTGTTCATGAAACTTTTTTTATGGATGAAAAAATTATGCCGAAAAATAAAAATTTTAGTTTCCATTTGTGAGTTTCTGAACAGTGTACAAAATAGTCCTTATTTGAAGATAATGATCAAGAGTAATCTTAATGAAAAATCTTTTAATGTACATTAAGATTCGCATAGTTACTTCTGTTTTTTTTTTTTGTTTTTTTTTAAGATTATGGAATGAGCTCTTGCACACTCATCAAATCATGTGTCTCGATCATCAAATACTGTACTATATAGTTTTATTTCAATAGAATCATGATGGTATTAAAAAAATGTATGGAATTTTTAAAAAATTTAACTACTATCGCCTTTTTGTTCTAGAGAATTATTAAGTAGCCATTATGAAAAACATTGCATAAATTATGAATCATTTGTTAAATCATTTTTACAAATTTCCAAATGATATTATAATTTTTAGACAATATAAGCTATATGTCAACCTGAATAAAATTCTTTATTTTAATTTTAAAGGATTGTGACCCAACAAATTTATTCGCCAATACTAAAATATTACTAGATTCTCTAAAATTATTTTTTTTCTTACAAAGAGTACAAATTTGGCAAGCTTGGTGCTGCTTTGGCGACAAGAGGTAAATTAAAATAACGACTTTATTTATAATAGAGAAATAAAATGTTGCCTTGTAATTTTGTTGAAATTTCGTATTAGTGACACTTCTACCTATCGCGGTTACATCTGTAGGAAATACTGTCTGACCGCGCCCAATGCTGCTTGACTTCGGTGATCTAACGAGAACCGGTATATTCAGCATGGTACGGCCGTTCTATGTTTATGTGTGTTTTATTTGCAAATGAATTATATTTGTTGAAATCTGCTTTATTTAATTTACAAATAGTTACACAGATTCATTGAATTTTATTGTTAATAAAACTTTTTTTTTTTTTTTTTAGTGAGGGAATTGGGAAAAACTTTTTTAGTTTCCATTTGTATTTCTGAACAATATGCAAAATAATCATTATTTAAATATAATGATTAAGATTAGTCATAATGAAAACTTTATTAATGTATATAACAGTTCATATTAGTAAGGGTCCACCATGTCTTCTTGAAACAAAATATAGCTAACGGAGAAGAATTCATGACCGATAGATCCTCTTTTCAAAGACGGGTTGACTGTTATGTTAGACTTCGGACTTGCAAAATTTTTTTTTTTGCCAAATTAGACTTTGGACTTTGAATGGAGAGGGAGAAAGAGAAAAGGGAGTTGTGCAGGGGGATCGAGTGAGGAATTCCAAGAGTACGGAGGGAACAACTGTCGAGAGAAGAGTTCCGGGCAGTACGGAGGGTACAAAAGAACGAACTAGCATTTTAAGATTATTTTGCAAATACATGTTATATAGTTACGCTTTGTGTGTTACATATTGCAGTTGTGTAGTGCTGTCTTTGCAATTTTAATAAATATGGCAGGTAAACATCGCGTATTTATCTTAAGAAATAATTTAATTTCTATCCAGGAACAACACTGAATCAGGGCCACACGTATATTCGGCCCTAACTTCAACTTATTATTTTTTAAGATTTTGTTTAAATAAGGGGAGGATGATTTAATTATATTGAAATTTATTTCATTATTCCCTGTATCTGTCCTCCTGTTGTAATTATTATTTTAAAGACAATGTATCTAAATATTTTGCGAACATCTTATATGATTAAGTAAAATTCCTATTAAAATTTCTTATAAGTATTTCTTATAAAAATTAATTTTCTCTATTATTCCGTGTAATCTTTTGTTCTGTTCTTGGTAATCAGATAAACATTTCGTAAAATGATAACGAATTTTATTTTTTTTAAATAGAATTTCATGACTATATTTTTTTATCCTATAAAATTATTGATACTTCTTAGATGATCTGATTTCTTATAGGAAATTATCGATACTTCTTAGATGATCCTCTGATTTCTTATGGGAAATTAGTGATACTTCTTAGACGACCTTCTGATTCCTTATGGGAAATTATAGATACTTCTTAGATGGTCTTCCAATTTCTCACAGGAAATTACTGATACTTCTTTGACAATTTTCCGATTCCTTATAGGAAATTATCGATACCTCTTTGACAATTTTCCGATTTCTTATAGGAAATTATCGATACTTCTTAGACGATCTTCTGGTTTCTTATAGGAAATTATTGATACTTCTTCATTTATTTCAATAAATATTTAACAAGAAATGCAAAGCTTATTACCACAGACAAATTCTTCTCTCAAAGTTTGAAAATCGATTATTATCGTTAAGACAATTGATCGTTAACGATCAATTGATTACTGATCGTTAAGACAAAATTTCCAACATAAGTTTAAAACGAATTATAAGGAGCTTGAAATGTTGTTGTTGTAACATATGACTTTATTGGAAATCAATCCATTACAATAAGGATCACACAAGAAGAAGGAACAAGCACACAACAAAGACAGCAAGCAATCAACAATAAGTCGGTCTTACACACCACGAAAAGCCAAAGGGGAGAGAGTAAATAAAGGGGATAGACACTTTATTTTAGTCCACGAGGCCCCTGGCCTCTCGATACAATTGCAAGACTTCTCCTTGGATCTGAGCCTCCCTATTCAGTCCTGGGCATTTCAAAAGATGTTCTGAATTCATTGTTCAAGCTCTACATATTGGGCAAGTGTTTGAGGTGAGGACAAAGAAGTTTGAACTAAATGTATAGATATTTCCAAGTTATAATATGCAAATTCTATTTCATTAATAAATATTATATGCCATTAAGCTGTTAAACATCACCGTGTAAGTCAAGAGTATGCCTATTATAACAAAAATTAAACTTCTTGTTATCGGAACAATTCTCCAAACCGTTAAAGTAAATCCATTTTGAGAGGACATCAGGAATCTTATCTGTTTAAAGGTGAGATTTCCAGTGTCTTCCGGCATTGCAGAACACAGTTCCTTGGATTCATCTGCTACCATGGATGCAGACACAGTTATAGCTATAAATAACCCAATGGCGTTCACAAACATGCAACAAATTGTAAATTGTGATAATATATGATTTCTGTTAAAATTTAGTATGGCATAAAAAGAAAAGCTCATCAAACCAGAGTTGAAGAAGATTGTTATGAACACAAGCAAACCAACTTCTTTGTCCGTTATGTCAATAACTCTTTTAATACTGGAATAAGTATGTAGAAATCTTTCAAAGTCCATCATAGGTTTTCTGGAGAGGGATTCGCCAGTCTGTTTTATAATGCTTCTTAAGTGGTTGCAAACAGTGATGTAAAAGAATGCAAATCCATGCATAGGCAATAGGTTGAAACACAAAGTAAATAATTCGAAGAAAGATACCACTGTATCATGATAGAATCTATTTTCAATTCTATATCCAAATAAATAAACACCCATGTCATCATATTTTCCTCTTTGGAAAAATTTACCAGCAATCAAAATGATTTGAAGAAATATACTGATGGTAAAGATGATTTTCATCCATAAAACGGTTCCTGAATTTTTATTTGTTTTCATTTGCATCAGAAGTTTAATAATATTCTTCAGTTTATTTAATTTTTGGATTAGAACAAATCGGACTGCTATTGTTATACAGCAGAACAGAGTTTGGGACAGGCTCATTATAAAGATATCTGTATGCATCATAACAGAAATGCAAGTTGAAATGCTGAAAGATGCAGCTGAAAGATTGAAGAGTGCAAATATAAATGTCATCAATTTTGAAATTGTGTTTGCTTTTGATGTAGATTCAAACGGAATGATAGCACTGCAATACATCAAAAAGTTTATATACTTATAAACTGACTTCATGACACACTTTTATGAGTTTTCAGCTAATAAAACTGTTTGGTTTTACCTTTTGCACATTTTCTATAAAGTTACCATAACTCTTAAGATGCTTTTTGATAAATAGCACTAAAGAAATCATTAGTGCTTTAGAGAAATATGAAATTTGATTTTCATCGATTAGCTACAACAATAGAATTACACGCAGTCATTGCTTATAATAGCGTTCGCATAACAACCTTCAATAGATTCCAGACCATATATATAATGAATTGCGTTTTAGCAAATAGATATTTATTTATATAATGTTGTCATTAACTATTTCATGGAATCGACAGAAATAATAATAAATTTTAACATTAATTTTTTTTTTTTTATTATTTATAGAATTTTTGCTTGTTTTTTTTTAATTCGATATATGTTGAAAAATATATTTATGTATTTTAAACTTTTAGGGTTTTTGAAGGAAATTAATAGAATTAAATTTGAGTCCATGTTATGACAAAATTTTAAAACGTGTCTGATATACATATGTTGCCATGGAAATAAAGATGTTTGAAAAAAATTATTTTTGAAATTGAGGTTAAGCTTCAAATCAATTTTATATAGGAAATCATTGCTTTGTTATTGATATGGAGTAATAGACGTAATAAATAATTAAACATTAATGATTATGTCTAATATAAATATATATGGTTATATATAATTATATATTAAAATATATAAATATATATAACCAAAAATATATTTATATATTTTTTAATGTTAAAAAAATTTCTTAATAACTTAAAATCAAGTGGGATAAAGTACCTTTTAATCGTTCTCAGTAAAGCAAGTCTAAAAAAATGTTATAAATAACACATTTTTCTGTATCAAAACAGAAGTTTTTAAGAATCAAATTGAAAATATTTAAACTATTCTAATATACTAAAAAAAAATCATATTGATTTTACAGAAAATTTTCTTAAATTAGGGATTAATTTTTAATTGAAGAATTAAAAATTAAATTAATAAATAAAATATACTTTACTTATTGTATAATTAATTTAATACGTAAAATATTATTAGGTGAAATATTTTATCATATTTATGCATGATAATATAGAGATTTTGGTTATGTTTAATTAACACTTATGTCTATTATTGCATATCGATAACAAACAATGATTTCATACGTAAAATTTATTTGTAGTATGAATTCAGTTCATAAAATACTTTTTTTAAATATCTTTATTTTTGTGGTAACATATATTATTACATCACCTTTTTAAACTTTGTCATAGCACACAAAAGTAGACACAAATTTAATTCTAGGAACTTCTATGAAAAAATTCTGAAAGTTTAAATTATAGTAGGTAAGTTAGCAAGTAGTAAGATAGTAGGTAGGTTTGTAAGTAGTAAGGTAGTAGGTAGGTTATTCACTTTCTTAGTCCCCATTTCAAGTAAAGGAATTTAGTTCTCACCAGTATATCACTTCAATGACGATGTTACACACACATACTAAGTACCGATAAGTACACACACACACCTACTACACACATACCTAAGTACACACACTTACTACACCGATACGTACAGACTGTACCTACCTACAGATAAAAAGAGGAATAAGTTTGATAACTAGTATTTTTACTACATCTCTATTTTGCCTCACTTTCAAGCCTAGACTACCATGTTACTGACAGGGCTGTACCCGCCTACAGACAACAAAAGGAATATGTTTAATATAAGAATAATTAAATGATAATCGAATCATTTTTGATTTTAACACTTTAAGAAATATTTGAACATATCTATCGAATAAATGGAAACAAGCAAAAAACAATCGATAAATAATTATAAGAAATATTTTTAAACATACAAATTTCTGATTCCACGGAATTGTTAATGGCTATACTTTATTGTATCGATATATGAATAAAAACTTGTTTGCTGAATCCTAATTGCTTCTAGATAAAGTGAAAAATCAATCCAGGTTGTTAAGCGAAAATGATGTCAGCGAGTAATTGATTCATTATAGATACTCGATGGCAAATAAATTTTCCAATATTTCTCTAAAGCATTAATGATTTTTTTCGCCGTCTTTTAAAGAATAATAACATATCAATTTCGGAAACATTATAGAAAAAAATTTAAAAGGTGAAACAAACGTTTTTCTTCTCTTCAAATTCATAAAAGTGTGTTATGGAATCAGTTTATAAGTACATATTCTTTTTGATGTACTGCAGTGGTATCGTTCCATTTACATCTACATCAAAAGCAAACACAATTTCAAAATTGATGACATTTATAACGGCTCTCCTCAATCTTACAGCTGCATTGTTCAGTCTTTTAACGTGCATTTCTGTTATGATCTATATGGATAATACTATAATGAACCTCTCCATAGTTCTGTTATGCAGTGTAATACTAACAGTCCGTTGTGTTCTAATCCAAAAATTAAACAAACTGAAAGACATTACTAAACTTCTGATGCAAATGAAAACAAATAAAGTTTCAGCAACAGTTTTATGGATGAAAATTCTCATTACCGTTAGCATATTTTCTTAAATAATGATGATTGTTTACAAGCTTTTCATAAAAGGTGACTTTTCAGATGCGAGTGTTTATTTCTTTGGATACAACTTTCAAAATAAATTCTATCATGATACGGTGTCATTTTTCTATGAATTATTCAATTTGTTTTTCAATATATTGTCTATGCAAGGATTTGGATTCTTTTACATCGCTGTTTGCAACCACATAAAAAGTATTATAAAACATACTGGCGAATCCCTGTCAAGAAAGTCTATCATTGACTTTGAAAGATTTATCCATTCTTATTCAAGAATAAAACGCATCGTTGATTTAACGGATAAAGAAGTTGGTTTTCTTGTTTTCATTACAATCTTCTTCAATTCCGGTTTTATGTGCTTTACTTTCTATATCATACTGAATTTTAATACAACTGCCGGAATTCAAACTGTAGCAATTTATGGCATGTTTTTCGGCGCCTTTGGGCTATTTATAGGCATGACTGTGTCTGCATCCATGGTAGCAGACGAATCCAAGGAACTGTGTTCTGCAATGCCGGAAGACACTGGAAAACTCACCTTTAAGCAGATAAGATTCCTGATGACCACACAAAACGGAATTACTTTAACAGTGTAGAAAATCGTTCCGATAACAAGGAGCTTCATTTTTGTTATAATCGGCATACTATTGACATACACAGTGATGTTTCACAGCTTAAATCCAATGAAGAGAAGCATTTAAATTTTTATTTTATTGAGCTTTAATCATTATTAATAGATTTTAATGATTCTGAATACATCCTATAGATTTTGGTTATATTTAATTTGGTTATTATAATTTAATTTGGTTATATTTTGATTATATTTAATTAATTTGGTTATAATTAATATTTGGTTATATTAACGGTTATAATACTTATGTCTATTATATTATATTATTAATAAAATAATGATTTTCTCTATAACATTTATTTGTAACTTGATATTTTTTTTCAAAGATTCTTATTTCCACGGTAACATATATCAGTTACTTTTTTAAACTTTGTCATAACATATCAAAGTAGACTTAAATTTTATTTATGAATTTCTTTGGAAAACGCTGAAAGTTTAAATTATTGTAGGTAGTTTAGTAAGTAGTATGATAGTAGTAGTAGTTAGTAGGTAAGTTAGTAAGTAGTAGGATAGTCGTAGTAGTTAGTAGGTAAGTTAGTAAGTAGTAGTTAGTAGGTAGGTATTCTCTTTCTTAGTCGCCATTGCATGAAATAGAATTTAGTTCTCACCAGTTTATCTCTTCAACGACGATGTTACTGACAAAGACTGTACTCTTCTACAGATAACAAAACGAATAAGTTTGATAACTAGTAATTTTACTACATCTCTATTTTGCCTCACTTTCAAGTCTAATGGAGGTCAGCTTTCAACAGCAAAAGTCTTTCGCATGTGCCACGCAAGGATCAACAGTTCTTTCCAAATCCATAAAATTTCACTACTTCGCTATATAATAACCTATAAATTAATAGATTTTTGTAAATCATAATTGTACTGCTGGTTTGAAGATATAATTAAATTTTGTGACAGCTAAATCTTGTGTCGCCATTTCATACAATGGAATTTAGTTCTTATCAGTCTACAAGTTCAATAAAGATGCTACTGACAGAGATTGTACCCGCCTACAGACAACAAAGGGTATAAGTTTGATAATTAGTATTTTTACATCTCTGTTTTTCCTCACTTTCAAGACTAAGTGGTCAGTTTTCAACAGGACAAAACTTTCGCATGTACCACACAATGATCAACTACTCTTTCCAAATTCATTAAATTTCACTACTTTGTTATAAAAAAACGTATAAATTAATATATATTTGTAATGCTTATTATACTTATGTAATGCTTATCATATTGTATTGCTGGTATAAAGATATAATTAAATTTTGTGACAGCTAAATCTTGCGTCGCCATTTAATGCAATGGAATTTAGTTCTCCCCATTGTATCACTCTAATGACGATGTTACTCACAGAGAATATTAACACCTACAAACAAAAAAAAAAAATGATAAGTTTGATAAGTAGTATTTTTACTACATCTCTATTTTGTCCCAATTTCAAGTCGACCGGAGGTCCGCGTCCAACATGACAAGACTCTCACATATGCCACGCAATGATCAACTGTTCTTTCCAAATCCACCGAATTTCACTACTTTCTTATGTAATAGCATATATACTCAAGAGCCAAAACATTATGACCACATGTCAATAACGAGTTGGCCCACCTTTGGCGCGCAACACAGCTTCAACCCGCCTTGGCATGGATGCCACAAGTCCTTGGTAGATGACCGGAGACAGATTGTACCAGATGTTTAAGCAACGGTCACGCAAATCCGAGATATTGCGAATTGGTGGTCTTTGAACTCTGAGCTGCCGTCCCAGGACATCCCAAATGTGTTCTATCGGATTGGGATCTGGTGAGTTAGGTGGCCAGGACATTAACTGGAATTCAGCATCATGTTCCTGGAACCACTCCAACACAATTTTAGCCTTGTCACAAAGGGCATTGTCCTGTTGGAACATCCCATTTCCAGCTGGAAAAACAGATGCCATGTAAGTGATGTTCAGCCCGCAATGATGTTCAGATTCCCTGTAGCATTCATGGTCTGCTCTACCACAACCACGGGTCCCAGAGACGCCCAAGAGAACGTCCCCCAAAGCATAATACCGCCACCACCGGCCTGTGTATGACCTACTGTACATTGAGGGAGCAACTGTTCGCCTGGAAGACGGCGTATCCTGACACGGCCCTCTGTGTGATGAATGACAAACCGTGATTCATCTGACCAGGCAACTCTCTCCCACTGATCCATGGACCAGTCACGATGCTCCCGGACCCAGCGCAGCCGCAATTGGCGATGACGCTTGGTCAGCAAAGGCACACAATTGGGACGTTTGCTGCGTAGTTCCATATCCAACAGTGTCCTCTGAACAGTGTGCTCCGATACTATTCTACTTGGTCCTGCATTGTATTGGGTTGTCAGCTGAGCCACTGTCTGGCTCCGGTTTTGCTTCACCATGCGAGACAGTCTCCGACGACCGTTTTCTTTGATAGCGTGTGGACGTCCAACGCCATGTCGTGTACTGCTGGTTTCACCGTCATTCATCCACTTTGTATAAGTACTAACAACTGTAGATCGCGAACAACCCACGAGTCGTGCAGTTTCGGAAATACTTGTTCCGAGCCTTCGAGCCATTACAATCCGCAGCCTTTCACATTACACACAGAAGTAAGTGAAAGAATGATTCTTCAGACTCTCCAGCAGCAGTTAAATACCACTTCCCCCTGATCACGTGCCTTCCACGTCATCCAGGCGAGTTCATTGCAAAATGTAGGGGTGATCATAATGTTTTGGCTCTTGAGTGTATATTAATATATTTTGTCAATCATATTGCTCTGCCGGTTCGAAGATACAATTAAATTTTGTGGCAATTAAATCTTGAGTCGCTATTTTATGCAATGGAATTAAGTTCTCACCAGTCTAGCAATTCAATGATTACGTTACTGACAGAAACTTTACCAGCCTACAGAAGACAAAAGGAATAAGTGTGCCAACTCGTATTTTTACTACATTTCTATTTTGCCTGACTTTCAAGCCTACCGGAGGTCACCGTTCATGTAGTGATCTATCGTTCTTTTCAATTCCATCAAATTTCATTACTTCGTACACAAGATTTTATTTTACTACTCGGGTCTCTATTTATCTAAAAAAAAAAAACTAAACATACAAATATTTATGTAAACATTTATAAATTATTTATTACTCCATCTATAATTAAATACAGACATTCAAAGATTTAAAAAATAAACATTATAAAAAAAATGGTACACTTATATCGATCTTAAATACATTTCAATATAAATTATCTAAACGTAAATAAAAAAAATAATGAACAATGAATTCAGTCAATCATGTCACATTCCTAGTCCTTTTCTTCAAAGTCTTAGTCTCAGTGTCTGTGATCTGCTCTTCCTTCTGCTTCAGTTTCTTAAACAGTTGAACCTACCAGTTGATTTTAAGTTATAATTTTGAGCCATCTTATGCGTGTCTGTCACATCCCACCTGGTGGAAATGTCTGTTTTTCGATTTTTCTGAACTAGCTTGTAGATCCTTAAAGATTCGGATAGATGGCGGATGAATAATTGTGTGGCTAAAATTCTTCATCAAAATCAGCGTATGTCACAGAATTATAAGAATTTTCTTCATAATTTTTCTTTACCGTGGTAAAAGTAGAATATGATATGATGAAAAAAAAATTTACTTAGAGATTATACAAAAATTATATTATGAATAAATATTAGTATTCATACAATGATAATTTTTTAATTAATATTTGTGTCAGTGAGTGTGTCATGGAATATACTGTATAGAGTGAAAAATACACTTTTTGGAAGAATATTGTACTTTGGAACTAATATTGGATATTTTAATAAAAATAAAACCACTCGTTAATAATAGCTTGGCTAAAATTCTTCAAAGATACATTAAAATAAGAGTTATGAATTTTCTTTTCCACGAAAGAACAAGTTTGGCAATAAAGTTTACTTCAAGACATTATGCAAAAATTATATTATGAATATATATTAGAACGCATGCGATATAAATTAACTAATATATGTGTCAATGAATGAGTTATGGAATAGAACTACAGTGTGAAAAAATACACCTTCTATTCACATAGAAGGTGTATTTTTCAATTATCTTAAGATTGAGCTTTGATTTAACCTCTTCAAATGTTTATCATAAATTTCAATTGCTATGGAACTAATATTGGATATTTTGTTAAAAACAAAACCATCCGTTAATAATAATCCGTTAATTAAAGTTCTTCAAGTTCTCTGACACATGAAAATAAGCGTTGTCACATAATTTTAAGAATACCATGAAAGAAGAAATTTTAAAAAAGTCCACCTCCAAGACATTATACAAAAATTATATTATGGATATATAGAGCGCATGCGATATAATTTTTTGATTAATATTTGTGTTAACTAATGTGTAAAGGAATAGAATTGTATAGCACAAAAATACACCTTCTACATGAAAAGACTGGGCTTTAATTAAATGAGCTTGATTGGACTTTGATTAACTTTGATTTGAGTGTTTATCATCAATTGCGAATGGTGTGTAACTGATATCGAACATTTTGATAAAAAGCAAGACCATCCATAAAAAAAGTAATTAACATATAGAAGAATGAAACTTACATTTTGCATTAAAATGTGCACACTTTGAACTAATGTTGGAAATTTAAATGTGTTATTCATGTGGATATAGAATGAAAACAAATCTGTTTGGCGCCGTTTTTGATGGACATTTTTTTTCTTCTGAACATTTTTCTATTATTGTAACAGTATTTCAGAACTTTTTCTCTAAATGTGTTTGCTTTCTTGCTATATGATATTTACTATTTTTGTTGTTTGATATATACATGATTTACGAGTCGGAATTTATGAAGCATTTTGCACTGGCAGTTCACATCAAGTTTTCATGCAGAAAAAACAGGCCGTTTCTGTTTGGCACACCTGGAAGAAAAGGTTTTTCAAAATCCTCGACTTCTTGGTCGGTTGCTGCACAGACTTGAACAGATGTCACGTGAGAGCAGTCTCCTCCTCGGGGACTTGAACTGGGGGTGGGAGCTGGGTGGTGAGGCTCACCCCCAGAGCGCGGGATGACCGGTGCCGCCACAGTGCGGTCGATGATCTCCTTCTGGTGTATGCCCTTCGCAGCACAGCTTGTACCTATCAAAAACAAATACACAGTTGAATGCAAGTGACAAAATACTTTGATACCCAGAAAAGTTATCATTAGATTTCCACAAAGGCTGATGTCTCTGAAAATAGACTCACCCTAGAGTTCAAAGCAAGAGATTAACAAAATTAACTAACACGGTTAATTAACTATTAACTCGAAATTTCTTCCAATATTCAACCGAAGATTTTATATTTCGGTGCAGGGCCTAATGGCCGGCTGACTGGCGCTCTGTGCCACAGGTTTCGAACTTTGAGACTCGGTGGTGCCATGGATATTTGTAGTGGTTCGGAATCCAATTTACGCTGTAGATCCCTGTCTAATACTAATACTTGTCTAATACTTTGACTGGGGACATAGTGCTGTCAACCCTACCCCGTAAAAAGGTAGCGGCATAGAGCCAAGTCAGACTTCTACCTACGAGTGTTCCATCACAACAGAAGCTGTCCACCTTTCCCTTTTCCCATGAGACCACATGGATTCTTGGACTTGGTTTAGATGTTTGCTGTCTACTAAGTGAGATAAGAAACAATTCACTTTAATTCACTTTAAATGTTGTCATTTTCAATTGCAACATATTTCGGAGCATATAATATTTCGTATACATAAAAGAATTTTATTACAAAATTCTAGTTAGTTCTAATTATAGCAAATTTAATAGAGTTTGAATTTGTATTAATGAACTAATCACACCATAATCTTTATGTAAAGTAATAATTTTAGCATTGCATCATCATTATTTTAATATTTCATCAAAATATACATTTTTTTCTCAAATATTAAAAAAATGAATTATTGTTCCTGTTTTCATTAAGTTATGATACTTCATTTAATTTAAAAAAAGGGAGGGGAGAGAGAAAACAATAATTAGATTTCTGTATGACTTTGTTAGGAATATTTATAAATTTTATTGATAGATGGCGCCACGAGAGAACATACGGAAAGGACGGAGTTTTCAGAGTAGAAGCTGCAAGCTACAAACAGGCTGTCTTGAATCTCTCTTGAAAATTGTGAATTCATATTCATTGCTGAATATGTCATGTAAGTTCGTTATGCGATATAGTAAAGATTATTTCTAAATTTGATCTGAAGTAGTTGAATACTTTTTGAGTTTTCCTTGTTGCTTAATGAATGGAAACCAATATGTTATAGAATGCTGAGGAAGCTGTCAGCAATGGCAACCCCCAAAGTATATAAAATAACGGAAATTATTTTTTTTATGAATTATTTTAAATTCCTTTATTATTTTTTGAGAAGTTTCAGTAAATAAGTCGTGGACAGTAAATGTTCTTATTTAATGTAACAAAAGAACTATCTAAGAAATTCGAACATTCTTTTTGCATCAATAGAACACATGACGATATTTAAAATTGTGTTTTCGTCCGCCTGAAAAAATAATGCAAGAAATTCATGCAATTTTCATGAAAGGAATCTAAATAATCCTTTTTAACATGAGTAAGGTATAAATACATGAAAATGATTGATTTGCAATTTATCCAAAGGGTATAATGTTTTCGGTACTTACGTATTAACGATACCTTGGCGACAAACTTGGCGGTGCTAAGTGTCGCCAATCTAACAGCTACAGATTTGGCTGTTTTTAAGTGGCTCTAATCTGACAGCTGCAAATTTGCTGAGTTTTGACGCCATTTTGTAGTGCTACGAAAATGCTTATTTGGTATTTGCCAGAAACAGAACAAGATGCAATTTTATTTTTTCAGGAGCGAAATATTTTACCAAAACAATGAAAATGTCCCAATTCCCATGACATGAAACTTTATTTTGGTAAACGTAAGTTTTGGAAATGCAATTTCAGTCAGTGTGCTTATCGTGTGGTACTTAGAAAAGACAACTGGTTTGAGGGAAGCAGAATTCCATTTCGTACAGCTTTGAGATTCATATATTGCTGGTGCGAGGAGTTGACGTCGATTAAATTTTGCGAAAAGCAACTTGATTTATCGGATAAAACTGTTATAGATTAGAACAATTACATGCGTGAATTATGTGTCTTGGATATGGTGAATAAACCAAAAAAAAAAAGCTAGGTGGACCAGATTGCATTGTGGAAATTGATGAAAGTGTTTTGAATTTTGAAAGCGTTTTGATTTTAAATGAAGTGTTTTATATATTTTATTATTTGGAACAAAAATTTTAAGTGTAGATTGGCGCCACTTAAAAACCGCCAAATGTGTAGCTGCGGTTGGCGCGTGTGCTCTTTATTGGCGCAACTGTCGCCGAGGTATCGTTAATATGTAAGTACCATGTTTTCTTATATCATCGATTTCAATGATTTTTGCACCGATATATATTGAAGCCATAGAGTAGTAATATCGCAGAGAGCCCATCAGGGCTGCCAATTTGGGGCAAGTATACTCCTCATGTGATCATGCACCTCAAGTGACTTTATTTTTGTTGTTTAACATATGTGATGAAGGTCTACAACGATTTTCAAAAGAAATGGTTCATTTTAGCTGCAGGTAAATGTATATATTTGACATTTATAGTCAATAATAAATGTTCTTGTAAAATCTTCTTGTAAATTTATATTTTCCTTCTAAAATGGTTTAAAAATAGAGCATTCATTTTATATGAACTTTTTGAAACGTTTTATTATATTTCATATAAAATTATCACAATTGTAAACAAAGTAAACATTTCTTGCCTCCATTAATCTTTAGTAAGCGCATAGTTCAATAAATGTATGACTTGAGAGGAAGAATTTCTTAGAATTTTTCAGAATCGCTTTATAACTTGTTTATGTTTTCTAAAAGGGGCCTGAATGGCCGAGTGACTAGCGCTCTGGCGCTCGGTACCACAGGTTTCGGGTTCGAGTCCCGGCGGTGTCATGGATGTTTGTAGTGGTTCGGAATCCACTTTAAACTGTAGGTCCCGGTCTAATAGGATCGTAGAGCGTTGCGGGGGCATTGTTACTCCGCGTCCGTGGCTTATCTTCGTGACACGCGCCCCCTGGGTAATGCAAAGTGAGTAACGTCTGTGCAGCGCTTGCCTTAAGGCATCCAAGACCAAGCTGTCTAAGTGTTTGCCAGCTGCATTAGAAAGAAAAAAAAAAAGTTATATTTTTGCCAGCTGCATTAGTTTTATTATATTAAATATAAAATATTTTAAACAAAATAAAAATTCATCCGTTCAATAAATGCAACTTGAGAAAAGAATTTCTCCGAGTCGGGCGATACAGCGCCAACTCTAGTACGTAATAGAGTTCTCACCAGAACTGCCAATTTGGATTAAACATACTTCTGGAGTGACTTTTATTTTGTTGCTTAACATACACATGATGATAAAGGTCTACTGTTATGCAGCGATTTTCAAAAGAAAGAAATCATTTTTTTAATCTGGCAATAAATGTAAAAATAATTTTCTAAATATTTGTCATTTATAGTTTTGGTACTTACGTATTAACGGTACCTTGGTGACAGACTTGGCGGTTTTTAAGTGTCGCCAATCGAACGTCGCGATTCAAAACCGGTTGGCGCGTGTGCTCTTTATTAGCGCAACTGTCGCCAAGGTACCGTTAATACGTAAGTACCATAGTTTTTTTTTTTTTTGTTTTTTTTTTTTGTTCTAATGCAGCTGGCAAAAACTTAGACAGCTTGGTCTTGGATGCCTTCAGGCAAGCGCTGCACAGACGTTACTCACTTTGCATTACCCAGGGGGCGCGTGTCACTTGAAGATAAGCCACGGACGCGGAGTAACAATGCCCCCGCAACGCTCTACGATCCTATTAGGACCGGGACCTACAGTTTAAGGTGTATTCCGAACCACTCCAAACATTCATGGCACCGGCAGGACTCGAACCCCCTGTGGTACCGAACGCTAGCCACTCGGCCATTCAGACCCGGGAAAATATAACTTTACAAGAGCAACTATAAATGTCCCTGTCTAATTTTATGTACAGGATATGCCATATATCTGATGATAATTTGGATGGAATAAATATTTTTTGTTCCATTGCAGCTGGAAAACACTTAGACAACTTGGTCTTGGATGCCTTCAGGCAAGCGCTGCACAGACGTTACTCACTTTGCATTACCCAGGGGGCGCGTGTAAGCCACGGACGCGGAGTAACAATGCCCCCGCAACGCTCTACGATCCTATTAGGACCGGGACCTACAGTTTAAAGTGGATTCCGAACCACTCCAAACATCCATGGCACCGCCAGGATTCGAAACCGATACCTGTAGTACCGAGCGCCAGAGTGCTAGATACTCTGCCATTCAGGCCCTTTGTCATTTATAGTCTATTAATAAATTTTCCTTTTAAAATTATTTAAAAAATAGAACATTCATTTTTATATGTACTTTTTGTAATGTTTTATTCTATTTAATACAAAATTATCACAATTATAAACAAAATAAACACCTCTTGCATCTATTAGTCTTTCGTAAGAGTGTAGTTCAATAAATGTATGAGAGGAAGAAGACTCAGACTGAGAGGAATAATTTCTCGGAATTTCTTACAATTTTTCAAAATCGCTTGTAACATGTTTAACATCCCGCCGGTGACGTGGATATTTGTAGTGGTTCGGAATCCCCTTTAAACCGTTGGTCCCGGTCTAATATGACCGTAGAGCGATGGGCGTAGGGCTGACAACTCCTCCGTAAAAAGAAAAAACGTTTCCTGTCTCGAAATCTGCTAACAGGCAGACGGCTTATTGGCCCAGCTATAGTTGAGAGGAAGAATATCTCGGAATTTCTTAAATAAATATATGACATGAGAAGAAGAATTTTAAGCATTTCTCGGAATTTTTCAGAATATGCTTGCGTCTTCTGAATAAATGCGTGCAGAGAAAAGACGCCAAGGGACGAAACAGTGCCAACTCTAGTACAAAAGTATGGGAGATGTTTGTCCCTATTTTATGTTTCATTAGAATAGTGGGACGCGCTCTATTATATTAGAAATTATTAATTATAGGAGATTATTAGGTACTTACGTATTAACGGTACCTTGGCGACAGACTTGGTGGTTTTTAAGTGTCGCCAATCTTTATTATTTGGAATAAAAATATTTTGAAAGCGTTTTGATTTTAAATGAAGTGTTTCATATATATTTTATTATTTGGAACAAAAATTTTAAGTGTCGATTGGCGCCAAATCTGTAGCTGCGGTTGGTGCGTGTGCTCTTTATTGGCGCAACTGTCGCCAAGGTACCGTTAATACGTAAGTACCGATTATTATTATTTATTATTTCGAATATTTAAAATTATGAATGAATAATTTCTCGGAATCGTTTCGTAACGTGTTTACGTTTTCTAAATAAATGCGTGCAGGGATAAAGAAGCCAAATTGAGATACAACGCCAACTCTGGTAGAAAAGATTGGGGTATGGTTGTCCCAATTTTAGGTGCCATTAGGATGGTGAGACGCTTTCTATTATATTAGAAATTATTATTTATAGAAGATTATTATTTACTAATTACTTAAAATGATTGTTATTTACTATTAGAAATTATTTCTGTTTATTTAGAATATTATATTAAATAGTTTTTAAAGTACTATCCTTCGTTATTATGAAAGCGAAGTTTTGCCATAAGGGTTATTTATTCATAACCCTCGATGGATTGATTGCTTTCAGCGCTGAACATAAAAATAAGGTTATTTCATCAGCGGAAACATTGTGGAGGAGCACAAATCAGTCATCGTGGAAACCTAACTCATCGTTTTGTTTTTAACGGGCGAGAGTGAAACTGACTGTTGTGTTTTACGAGTGTTTTCGGCTACAATGCATACCACGAATTTTCTTAAACGTCTTTGCCTGATTATTACGAAAGTATCTATGAAACTTATAAAGATTCTATACAAGTGCATAATTTGAATTCTAAAAGAAATCGATGTTTAATTAATAGAAATCCAATTTTTTTTATGGAAAAAATTATTTTTTTTATAAAAAATTATTTATTGATATTCGTTTTGATGTCATTTGAAGATTGAAAAAATTGCTTACCTCAGCATTCAGGAAACAATATAAAATGGAAACAAACAGTCCCTGTAAAAGAAAAGAATTAGCTCTCTATAAAAGAATTAGTTTTTTATAAGAAAAGAATTTGCTTTATAAGAAAAGAATTACTCCTTTATAAGAAATGAATTAACACTTTATAAGAAAAGAGTAAGGTTTTATAAGAAAAGAATTACTCCTTTATAAGAAATGAATTAACACTTTATTAACATAAGAAATGAATTAACACTTTATAAGAAAAGAGTAAGGTTTTATAAGAAAAGAATTACTGCTTTATAAGAAAGAAATGAAGGTTTTATAATTACTTTATAAGAAATGAATTAACACTTTATAAGAAATGAATTAACAGGTTTTATAAGTTTTATAAGAAATGAATTAACACTTTATAAGAAAAGAGTAAGGTTTTATAAGAAAAGAATTAACACTTTATAAGAAAAGAGTAAGGTTTTATAAGAAAAGAATTAACACTTTATAAGAAAAGAGTAAGGTTTTATAAGAAAAGAATTAACACTTTATAAGAAAAGAGTAAGGTTTTATAAGAAAAGAATTAACATGAAAAGAATATGAGTATTCTATAGGAGCATGGAAAAGGAGCATATTATTTATATTCACTAACCGTTTTTATTAAAAGAGCATTAAAAACACTTTAAAAGAACAAGGTACTTCTGCAATATTTCTGTTTTATGAACTAAAATTGAAACAATTCTTCATTTTTTTTATGTTGTTGACAGGCTAAAGAGTTTGCATGGAACAGAAAGGGAAAACAGAATAGAAATAAAAACTAAACTCTAAAAGATGACGGTTTTTAAATTTGATTTCATTTGCAAATATAGGAACTTTTATTTTTGTTAATCAATTAAAGTTTATTTCGGAATGAATGCATTCTAATTATTGTATGCAAATTTTATTCTGCAATTTCATAATGCCACTTTAATGTGATGCACGGGGTTATGTAAAGAGTATTTTCTGTTTATTTCGTTTTAAAGAACATGGTGCGAATGAACGAATTACCTGCGAGGATTGGAGGAGCGCGTTGACCAGCATGTAGACGGGCTCCCACCTTCCCCCGGGGTTGACGCAGAACAGCAGGTGGGTGACGCCCAGCAGAGGGAACAGCAGCGCCGTCGCCCTCACCGCCTGCCTGCCGACAAACAACAACACTGAATTTTGAAAGCAACCTTTCTTACGCGAACATATATGACATTCATTCATTTCCTAATCGAAGCGGTCCTATTGATGTAGAATAGACAGATGTCCTTATAGAACAGAAACCAAAGCATAAAACCTACTTCTATGTGAATTCAAACCTTTAATGCTCTTTGAATTACCTCTGTTTTACCAATTAACTATTCAATATATTTAAATGTGCACCCTTTGTTAGAAATCATTGATATTGGTCATTGATAATGATATTGATATCATCATTGGTATTGATATTCATATTGATATCATCATTGGTATTGATCATGGATATTAATGTCATCATTGATGTTGATATCATCATTGATATTGATATCATCATTGGTATTGATCACTGATATTCATATTGATGTCATCAGTGATATTGATATCATCATTGATATTGATATCATCATTGGTATTGATCACTGATATTGATATTGATGTCATCAGTGATATTGATATCATCATTGATATTGATATCATCATTGGTATTGATCACTGATATTGATATTAATGTCATCAATGATATAATCTTTGATATTGATATTGATAATATCATTGGTATTGATATAAGTGATATAATCATTGGTATTGATATTCATATTGATATAATGATTGGTATTGATATTCATATTGATATAATCATTGGTATTGATATTCATATTGATATAATCATTGGTATTGATATTCATATTGATATAATCATTGGTATTGATATTCTTATTGATATTGATATTCATATTGATATTGATATTCATATTGATATTGATATTCATATTGATATAATCATTGGTATTGATATTCATATTGATATAATCATTGGTATTGATATTCATATTGATATAATCATTGGTATTGATATTCATATTGATATAATCATTGGTATTGATATTCATATTGATATAATCATTGGTATTGATATTCATATTGATATAATCATTGGTATTGATATTGATCATTGATATCATCATTGGTATTGATATTCATATTGATATAATCATTGGTATTGATATTCATATTGATATAATCATTGGTATTGATATTCATATTGATATAATCATTGGTATTGATATTCATATTGATATAATCATTGGTATTGATATTGATCATTGATATCATCATTGGTATTGATATTCATATTGATATAATCATTGGTATTGATATTCATATTGATATAATCATTGGTATTGATATTCATATTGATATAATCATTGGTATTGATATTCATATTGATATAATCATTGGTATTGATATTGATCATTGATATCATCATTGGTATTGATATTCATATTGATATAATCATTGGTATTTATATTGATCATTGATATCATCATTGGTATTGATATTCATATTGATATAATCATTGGTATTGATATTCATATTGATATAATCATTGGTATTGATATTCATATTGATATAATCATTGGTATTGATATTCATATTGATATAATCATTGGTATTGATATTGATCATTGATATCATCATTGGTATTGATATTCATATTGATATAATCATTGGTATTGATATTCATATTGATATAATCATTGGTATTGATATTGATCATTGATATCATCATTGGTATTGATATTCATATTGATATAATCATTGGTATTGATATTCATATTGATATAATCATTGGTATTGATATTGATCATTGATATCATCATTGGTATTGATATTCATATTGATATAATCATTGGTATTGATATTCATATTGATATAATTATTGGTATTGATATTGATCATTGATATCATCATTGGTATTGATATTCATATTGATATAATCATTGGTATTGATATTGATCATTGATATCATCATTGGTATTGATATTCATATTGATATAATCATTGGTATTGATATTGATCATTGATATCATCATTGGTATTGATATTCATATTGATATAATCATTGGTATTGATATTGATCATTGATATCATCATTGGTATTGATATTCATATTGATATAATCATTGGTATTGATATTCATATTGATATAATCATTGGTATTGATATTGATCATTGATATCATCATTGGTATTGATATTCATATTGATATCATCATTGGTATTGATATTCATATTGATATAATCATTGGTATTGATATTGATCATTGATATCATCATTGGTATTGATATTCATATTGATATAATCATTGGTATTGATATTCATATTGATATAATCATTGGTATTGATATTGATCATTGATATCATCATTGGTATTGATATTCATATTGATATAATCATTGGTATTGATATTCATATTGATATAATCATTGGTATTGATATTGATCATTGATATCATCATTGGTATTGATATTCATATTGATATAATCATTGGTATTGATATTCATATTGATATAATCATTGGTATTGATATTGATCATTGATATCATCATTGGTATTGATATTCATATTGATATAATCATTGGTATTGATATTCATATTGATATAATCATTGGTATTTATATTGATCATTGATATCATCATTGGTATTGATATTCATATTGATATAATCATTGGTATTGATATTCATATTGATATAATCATTGGTATTGATATTCATATTGATATAATCATTGGTATTGATATTCATATTGATATAATCATTGGTATTGATATTCATATTGATATAATCATTGGTATTGATATTGATCATTGATATCATCATTGGTATTGATATTCATATTGATATAATCATTGGTATTGATATTCATATTGATATAATCATTGGTATTGATATTGATCATTGATATCATCATTGGTATTGATATTCATATTGATATAATCATTGGTATTGATATTGATCATTGATATCATCATTGGTATTGATATTCATATTGATATAATCATTGGTATTGATATTCATATTGATATAATCATTGGTATTGATATTGATCATTGATATCATCATTGGTATTGATATTCATATTGATATCATCATTGGTATTGATATTCATATTGATATAATCATTGGTATTGATATTGATCATTGATATCATCATTGGTATTGATATTCATATTGATATAATCATTGGTATTGATATTCATATTGATATAATCATTGGTATTGATATTGATCATTGATATCATCATTGGTATTGATATTCATATTGATATCATCATTGGTATTGATATTCATATTGATATAATCATTGGTATTGATATTGATCATTGATATCATCATTGGTATTGATATTCATATTGATATAATCATTGGTATTGATATTCATATTGATATAATCATTGGTATTGATATTGATCATTGATATCATCATTGGTATTGATATTCATATTGATATAATCATTGATATTGATATTGATCATTGATATCATCATTGGTATTGATATTCATATTGATATAATCATTGGTATTGATATTGATCATTGATATCATCATTGGTATTGATATTCATATTGATATAATCATTGGTATTGATATTGATCATTGATATCATCATTGGTATTGATATTCATATTGATATAATCATTGGTATTGATATTCATATTGATATAATCATTGGTATTGATATTGATCATTGATATCATCATTGGTATTGATATTCATATTGATATAATCATTGGTATTGATATTCATATTGATATAATCATTGGTATTGATATTGATCATTGATATCATCATTGGTATTGATATTCATATTGATATAATCATTGATATTGATATTGATCATTGATATCATCATTGGTATTGATATTCATATTGATATAATCATTGATATTGATATTGATCATTGATATCATCATTGGTATTGATATTCATATTGATATAATCATTGGTATTGATATTCATATTAATATAGTCACATAGTCACTCAACCTTATTTCGAATTATGTGGCCCCGGAAAAGCTTTCTCCCCTATACTCCTTTCGATTTTGAAGTCATACGAAGAAACTATAGCAGTAGTCATGGCGTAACAGTTCTCATGTTATATAAAGCTGTTGACTTAAATTAACTATTAATAATATGCGCAATTATTTATATTTATTTTTTGAAATAGTTATATGAAACTCCTGTTAACTATATTGATATATTTTAAATAAACATCGTGCGAAAAAAAAAGTAGCTCTAAAGTATGCCGAATCGTCTAAAGCCTCTTATTTAAATCTGGTTGGATAGAAGTAATGACACCTACATACAGCCCCCTCTCCTCCCTCCCATAATTCCCAAAAGTGCGTATTAGACATATTCACACCAAGAAGTACTGGAAGGTGCGTTTTTCGTTACATAATTAACCAACTGTTCGACATAAAAATCCCGACACCGAGTCAGAATCTGGTTCAAGGCATATTTAGAATTAGAGTTATTTTTTTTTTTCAATTCTTTCTATTAGCTCTCACTCTCCCTATATATATCTTGTTCCAATTTTCAATCGTTCATAAAATACTTTTTATTAATCCACTCAAGTTGAAATACATTTTTTTGAACTTGCAGTGGAGGACACTGGATGTTAGTACAGTTTTTTCAAATATTAATTCAGTCATTAAATTGAATTAGTTTTTTTTAGATTTAAGTTGCCTATATCTACCCATAGAGGGTGCCAGATAAACTTAAAAAAATGGATGAAAAATATTTATAAAGGACTTTCTGCAATAGAGTGAAAAAAAAAGTAGGAATTAACTTAATTTTTTTTTTTTTTTTATATTACTTGTTTGTTACATGCGCAAGAGTCGGGAACTGAGTTGAGTGATGCTTGTGATATCACCAAAGCAGGCTCATTTATCAATTACTGGCTTGTATATAAGAAAACTCGTTTAGCACTATCTCAAGGTATCCTTGCATACTGTAGTTATTTTCCTTTCTTTTCTTTGAGAGAGAGCAAAGCAATCTAAAGCCCTGTAGTGATCGGTCTACTGGCTCACTATTCTGAGGAAGCAGTGAAAGTCAAAATGCAAAGCTCACCTGATTTGTTTGGCCTCTATGGCGGAATTGGTCCTCATTTTGGTCACTAAGATTCGGACGATATTCACTAAGAAAATGGCATTCACCTGAAAGAAAGTTACAACTAATTATGTGTTACTTTGTCTGTTCTTTTTAAGGAGGTAATATAATCAAAGAATCTTAGAAAACAATTCTTAGTCAAAGAGGAAAACCAGTAAGTAACAATTTAAGTAAATAATCATTAACTAGGTTAAAATTATTTTGACTTGTTGACAAGAAATATTAGTTACAAAATCAAATAAAGTCACAAAGTTTTTGAATCAAAAGGTTTACTTAAGGTTAGCGTTAATGCTTCTCTTACCAACAGCGCGACGATCATGGGTCCAGTGATGAGCCAAATGAAAGGGCGTGCCCGTAGCCTACCCAGCAGGCTTTGCTCCAGTGGAACGACATCAGCGCCACCCACGTCAGCACGCAGAGGGCGGGAATGCCTGAAATACGCATTTCATTAGAAGTTTAGCAGATTTTTATGGGGGAAATACTCCAAAGGATGTTTCAAACGGATTTTAAAAGAAAGATAACATCATCATAACATCTCAACGATTCTTGACAAGAGCTATGACCATCCTATATGGAGAAGTGAAATCGCTCAAGCATTTACATAGTACAGAACAACTCCTTTTTTAAACGCCTGATTACTTCGTACCATCAACTCAGTTCCAAAGTTATTCTTAATCTGTAGAGTTTCTACGACTGTGATCTGACTTTTAATGCCCCATTACAGAATGTATGACTCTTTTAATGATGCATAGTGTAAGTTGCGCAGCGTAAGTAAATTCGCAGTGTAGTTGTTACCTTTTATGAACACCTATATTACAGTTATTCGAATTTGACAAGGACTTTATGAGAGTCTACATTACAGTTATTTGAATATGATAAGCACTTCACGAGGACCTATTCAATAATGACTAGAATCTGACAAGTCTTTAATGAGAACCTATTCTACAGTTACTAGAACCAGATAAGCACGTCATGACATATTCTACAGTTAATAGAATTTGTCAAGCACTTCTTGAAGAGGCAAATTGGATTTTCGAAGCTGATATAAAATAGATTAGTATAATTATTAATGAATGAAACAAATGTCGAATATACGTAAGTAAAAAAGCCAGATATGAATTAAGTCTATTAGGACATAAAGGCGTTGAGGTGCGAAGCGTCAAAAAAAAAGTGTAGACATTTTTTTGACCACTTCAGTGGCAGAAATCTCTTTACGCCAAATGAGCTCCAATTACTCCTACAATCCCTATTGGCTCAATACAAATCACATGACGCGTCAAGCGTTTGCGAGTTGAAAGTTGGCCAACTTCGAGCGATCGTTTCGGGCATTGTGCGTTGATACTTGTGATTGGCTATTCTTTACAATTATTGATTGACTACACTTGTGTTTGGCTTTACTCTTCACAGCGTTACGCCTTGGTGTGAAAGAGGCTTTACACTTATGAAGGGGAACGGAAAAAATGGGTGAAATGTGCACTTTGTAAGTACTTACTTTACAGTTACTAGAATCTGACAAGCATGACACTAGGACCTATGCTGTAGTTACCGGAATCTAAGAAGCACTTCATGAGAACCTATACTGAACCTTACAGAACCTATATAACAGTTACTAGAATCAGACAAGATCATAACATGTTCTACAGTTATTAAAATTTAGCAAGAACTTCATGAAGCCCTATTCTACAGTTACTAGAATTTGACATTTCTTGGAATTTTCAGAATCGCTTCGTAACATGTTAACGCTATCTAAACAAATGAGCAGAGAGAAAACATGCCAAGCAACGATGTAATGCCGACTCTAGTACAAAAACCAATAGGAGATTTTTACCCTAACTTTCTGTTCGTTTATAACAGAGGAACGCGCTCTATTTTAGTACTACTCTATGCTACGAACTGGAAATCCCTATCCACTCTATGCTTTATACGACACAGTTGCTATTGATAAAAGAAAAAAAAAGCCAAGCTCACCCCATCCCAGAGCGTGGTAGAGGCGGAAGGGTGGACGCCTGTCGAAGACGGAGGTGGTAATGGAGGCGTGCAGCAGGAGTCCCTCCACGAACATCCAGTTGACGCTGGCCATGGCACTGTACGTCTTGAGCACCAGCACTGCCTTGCACAGCCAGTCCTGTAGAGAGAGAGACCAATGTCATTCACACACCCAATTTGACTCATTTTGAGTATGGAAGACCTTATTCTGAGAGCTTTACCCCACCCTGAGCACTGGGTACCCATTGTAGTCGCCTTTTACAACATGCATGGGCTACAGTGGGGCTATTCTGACCTGTACCCACACGGGACACATATGTTATAAATAAACAAATAAATTTTTATCGAAACTAAATATTTACTTTATCTACTTATATTAATTTAATTATAATAATAAATAAATAAAGTAAATAAATATTATATTTATTTTTTATAATAATTAATTTATTATAAAAAATTATATTTATTTTATTTTTCTGAATAATTAGTATTCATTAATATTATATTAATATTCATATTTATAAAATTGGGGCTTGTTAGCGCTCTGGCGCTCGATGCCACAGGTTTCGGTTTCGAGTCCCGGCGGTGCCATGGATGTTTTTAGTGGTTCGGAATCCCCTGTTAACCGTAGGTCCAGTCTAATATGGCTGTAGAGAGTAGGGCTGACAACCCTACTCCGTAAAAAGGAAACATTTCCTCTCTCGAAATCTAGCAGCAGGCCTTCGCCCACCATGGGGCTGTTGAGCCGATGATGAAGAGGATTTATTAAATTAATATTTTATTTCCAAATAGAAATGCATATTACAGTTGATAAATCTAAAGTAGTCCGAAAAGAAAAAATATATATATAAGTTACTCACTATTTGGCTGAGGAAACGCCCTGGATGTAGCGCCGCCCCGGAGACAACGACCAGCATGAGGGCGTGTAGCAGCAGCGACAGCAGCAGGTGGCGGTGCACTCGGACGCGGGCGCACTCCAGGCTCCTAGGAGATTTCAATCACAGTCACTATTGGGCATAATATTTACTCCGCTTACATACCCTGGAAGTGACCGCTACCTTCAGTTTGCAAAGGCGATCTTCGAAATAATATAGTCACTGAATGTAGCTTTCGGGATAGAGGGATAAGGTTAGACTAGACCGCGTCTAGTGAAAATTCTCCAGTCGAAATGCTGCTTTGAGTATTGTAAATTAAGCAATCCTATAAGCATCACTTACTGGCTTTATTACATAAAAATAAGCTCATATTCATAGCTGAGTTATATGTTGTTGCTGTTGTCCCTAATCCCACTGGTGCAGGAAAGCCTACACCAGGTCCAGAAGACTCTTGTTTCAGACGACTGGGCCATGGCTAAGGGTAATATTCAGCTTCCCTTTAGCGAGGAACCACGAGGGCTGGAGACTGATTAAACCTCAAGAGAGAGCTATACGATCCTATTAGATCGGACCTACGGTTTAAAGGTGATTAAACTGTGGGTAGATTGTAACCAGCAAGTATTAGTTGATTACACTGTATCCAGCAAGATGCTTCCACTGGACGCTGCCATCCAAAAGTTGTTTTAGATATTTCATCACAACCCTATAAACGTCACTGACTAATTTTATGAGCAAGAGCATGGATCAGATGTCATTCACCTGGGACAAATGACTATACATTTTTATTTCCAAATGGGAATGTCGCCAAATATATCATTCTTATTTTACTTCCAGCTATATTTTCCTGTGCTTATATTCCGCTGTATTAGGTAGCCTATCATTTGATAAGATCGTATCCAACAAGAGGCTTCCAATGGAAACAGAAATCTAAACGTTGCTTTAGGCATCTCATCGCGACCGTTTTTATAAGCCAGAGCACGGATCAGATGCCATTTGAATGGAATAAATGGATATATATTTTTATTTTAAAACGGGAATATTACCAAATATTTCCCTCCTGCTTTACTTCCAGCTATATTCCGCCGTGTTAGGTTGCCTATTCGGTTGATTATATCATATCTAATAGACATGCTTTCTATGAATGTGCCTATCCAAACGTTGCTTTGGACATCTTTGGCGCAACTATAAATGTCACTAATTTTATAAGCAGGAGATGCCATACATCTAATGATATTTTGGATGGGACAACGGATATACATTTTTATTTCAAAACGCTAATGGTGCCAAATATATCATATCTTCTTTACTTCGAGTTATATTTTAGCTATATTTTCGTTGAGTTATATTCTGCAACATTAGGTCGTCTATACAGTTGAATATATTGTATCCAGTCGATATGCTTCCAATGGAAAGCTCCTATCCAAACGTTGCTTTGGACATCTTTGGCGCAGCTGTAAATGTAACTATCTAATTTTATGAACAGGATATGTCCTATATCTGATGATAATTTGGATGGGACAAATAGATATATATTATTTCAAAATGGGAATGTCGCCAAATATATTACTCCTGTTTTACTTCCAACAGGATCACCTAAATGCAGACTTCTCGAGAAGTATTTTTGCTGGTTAAGATCTAGTCATAAGGGTTGGACATCACTTGACTAGTGTTTGGGGGCATATAAAAGAGACGGAAAGGGATCCGTGTTGATGAAGACTTTCCAAAAAAAGGGAGCACGGGTTAAGTTTCGTGTACACGCAAACAGTGGTCATTTCCAGCATATGTTAGAACGTTTTCTCACCAGAATACATTTAATTTCAATGAAATTTGGAATTATTTAGTTCGGTAATTAATGGGGTCACTCTGATAAATTAAAACTTAGCGATGATAGTATACAAGAAACCACAGAACAACTTTTGTTTTGTGTTAGTTATCTGCCAATCTTTTCTCAGAAAAAAAAAATCTTTTTTCCTTTACCCATCACACAAATGCACATTGTCAAGTATCTCCAGTAATCTCGAAGAAGGCTCACCAAATTTACGAAGCAATATCATTGAAATTATTTCTGAGGAAACAGTTAACTGATGGAAAAATGAGTATCTCTTCTCTATGTACAATCCCTCAATTTGAAACAGGGTATACAAATGGATTATGCATGGTGTATGAAATGGTCAATTTAAAACTTTAAAGGCTAATCCAGGGATTATAAGGAGGAAATTATAGTATTACGTTTAATTTACTCCTACGTTTAATTTATACTGAATACGTATGAATTTTGAAAGTATAACCCTCCAATTTTAACACTATTTGTATTATAACCTTTTAGGTATTTTTTTTCCATGGAATATGTCCGCTCAATGGTTTCTTATGTGTCTTTCCTTCAATTCATTCAATTTCCATGCGGAAAAACAGGGAAGACTCACCTGAATGCGGAGAAAACTGCGAGCGCCGCGCACAGGCACACCAGGGACAGGGAGGAGAGAGACAATACCACTATGCCAATGGATGTGGGTGAAATCGCTTCGGGTTCTTCCTGAAATTTCATTCCTTTCAAATTTTGTTAAATGCTAATAATTTTTTCCCTTATTTTAAATCTTTTAGGATTATTTGCAATCTAAGTTTTTTGTTGTTGTTGTTGTTGTTGTTGGGCATGATGTTTCGTGATTCAGGCTCTCTGTGCCATAAGTTTTGGGTTCGAATCCCATTATGTTGTTGTCAAACAAATGCTTTCATGGCAGTAAAATTTTTTTTGTGTGTAGGCCTTTCTAGAAATCCTTGAACATATCTTGAGGAGAAAGTAAACAACCCAGAATCAGATAAAAAAATTAATGATTGAAAGTGGATAGGTGGCGCTTAGTTCGACACATGCGGATTCCTGGTTAATGTCGTTGACCGTGTTCAGTTGACATGTATTTTAACAATACTGAGTTGGCTGATATTCATTTAATGGATGATCTATAAAAAAAAGAGTGGGCTTCACTGTACAATAAACGTAATCGCAGGAAATGATTTTAAGAAGACGAGATACTATCTTATTACTTAAATTATGAATTTGGAGAGTGGACATTTAGGAATCAAATTATTCTCGCGTCTGAAGATGTTTAACAAATATGGTTCAGGTTCCACACTTGCAGGGCTATTTTAGCCATACTTAGATATGCATAGCCATACTTTGCTTATACATAAGATCGTCTAGTTTTTAACTTACATCAGTAGTTTAGCCAGTATTAGCTTATCCAGAATTGCCAGATAAGTACTTAAGATAATCCAGTTTTTACACTTGTAGCGGTATTTTAGCAAGAATTGGGTTTCTTCAGCATTGCCAGGCATATATCTAAGATCGTTCAACTTCCTCACATAATATTAATCCGAATTGAATCACTCTTACATTGCTAGGTGTATTCCTAAGATCATTAAGTTTTTACACTTGCAGCAGTAGTTTAGCCAGAATAGGTTAATTGCCTCTCCAGAATTATCACATGTGTACTAAAGATAATCCAGCTTTTACACTTGTAGCGATATTTTAGCAATATTGAAATATGTACAGAATGAAGTTCAATAAAGTATTTCTCCAGCATTATCAGGCATGTATCTAAGATTGTCCAACTTCCTTACTTGCAATGATATTAACCAGAATTAGACCCCTATTGCATTGCTAGGTTTATATATAAGATCGTCGTATTTTTACAATTTGCAGCAGTAGTTTAGTCAAAATTGAGCCTCTCCAGCATTACCGCATGTGTACCAAAGATAATCCAGCTTTTACACTTGAAGCAATATTTAACAAGAATTAACTTTCTCCAGCAAGGCCAGAGTTATATCTAAGATCGTGTAACTTCCAAATTTGTAGTGATATTAACTAGAATTGGATCACTCCTTCATTACTACATGTATACCTAAGATGGTCCAATTTTTACACTTGCAGTAGAAGTTTAGTCAGAATTAGGCCTCCCCCAGCATGATGCATACATGGTACCACATATGTACAATAATCCAGCTTTTACACTAGCAATGGTATTTAGTAAGAATTGACTTTCTCCAGCAGGGGGAGGCATGTATTCAACCTCGTCCAACTTTCTCACTTACAGTGATTTTCGCTAGAATTGGATCACTGCATTGCTAGATACCTAAGATTGTCCAGTTTTTATACTCGTCATTTTTTTAAATCTAAAATCGGATCTTTAAGAGAAATGAATATAAAAAAGCATAAGAAATTAAACTAAAACTAATCATTTATTTGTTTTCAACACTACTTCGTAACGCTTACCACCTTCGAGCAATCTCACGGGGATCGTTTGCTCACCTGGAAGTCGAGCTTCTCGCACTCACTGTAGTTCGTCCACCCGCCGTCTGCCCAATGGCCTTGTGCATCGCATCGGCGGAAAGCCAAGGCATCTGCAAAGAGAAGCTCTGTTATTTCCATAGAGTAGTGATAAAATAAAGCACACATTAGCATGTATTGCCATACATGTCAATGTGTATGTATTACCATGCATGCCACTGTGTAATGTACTACCATACATGTCAATGTGTAATGTATTGCCATACATGCCAATGTGTATTGTATTGCCATACATGCCAATGTGTAATGTACAACCATACATGCCAATGTGTAATGTATTGCCGTACATGCCAATGTGTAACGTATTGCCATACTGGCAATGGGCTTAGACCAATCGACAAGAACCCTATTTTTTCAAGGACGGAGGTTTATGGTCGCTGCGCGACCAATGCACTCCGAAAATCTACAACGAATCAACGAATCGATGTATTGCCATACATGTTAATGTATGATGTATTGCCATACATGCCAATGTATATTGTATTGCCATACATGCCAATATATATTATATTGCCATACATGCTAATGTGTATGCATTACCACACATGCCAATGTATATTGTATTGCTATACATGCCAATATATATTGTATTGCCATACATGCCAATGTGTAATATATTGTATATGCCAATGTGTAATATATTGTATATGCCAATGTGTATTGTATTTCCATACATGCCATAGAGCACATATTGTGCATGTATTATCACTGTGGGACAAATCACACATTTGACGTGATTTGTATAATCGCCCCTCTCCGCTGTCAAGAGTGACGTTATGGCTTGCCACTTTCATGGTCCTTCTGCGATTAATTTGTACTGGACTGATCATTTTGTTTGCTTGCATTACAGAAGAAGAATGAATTTTTATTGTACTATGGGTTATACTGAACTAATTTAAAATTAGTTTTGGGCATATATGCGATGATAACGTGACGATCTTTGACAACACTCTTTATTGTTGCCCAATACTAATCTAAGCTCTTGGCGGGGAGGGAGAAAAGGATCTACTATCATACAATTTTCAAAAGAAATGGTTCATATTTTAGCTGCAAATAAATGTAAGTTTATTTCTAAATTTTTAACACTGTGAATGTGTTGTCAATGTTTTAATTGCCGCAATGGAATCAACAAAACGACTGACTATTTGTCGCCTTAAAAGCAAGTTCTGTAAATGTAGGAAATTTAAAAACTGAACCCACCAACTATTGCGTGGAAAATTGGCAAACTGCCAAACTCAGACGGATTCAAACACAGTGAGGGGGAGTAAGGCAGACAGATAATTTATAATGCGTTTTAATTGCAATTAGAATAATTTTAAATTATAATAATTAAAAATTTAAATTACATAGCATTAAAAGAAAATTTAGATCAGAAAAATTCTGCAATAACTGTCAAACTTTTTTTCCCTTTCAAAATTTCATTGAGATGTGTATATATGACCAGCACCCCTAACAAGTAGTAGATTCGTCCGTTTCCACCATTATACCGGATGTTTACCTTTCCTCCGATTAGCTAGTGCAGGGGTCGCCAACTCGCCGCTCACCTAGAACCTTTTTTCGGCCCGTGAGATTTATCACACTTTTACAAAATATATTTCTTTTACAATGGCCAAAGTAGTGAAAACCAATGTGTTAAAAAAATACATTATTTAGGAATCCCATATATTCAAAAAAAAATTTATGAATTATTAAAATTATAGAAATTAATTAATTATAATTATATAATTATTAATTATTATTTAATTAATATAGAATTAATTATAGAATTATAGATTTAATTAATTAATTATAGAAATTATGAAAAAAAATTAACTTTGATTTAAAAAAAATATTCTTGCGAATATATGGCAGACGTATATGCGTATATATGAGTTTACAATTATGAATTCGCAGAATAATTAAATTATATTCTGCAAAATCATAATGCGCGCACATCTTGACATCGAGGCAGTGACCATACCTCGATACGCACAGTTAATTGATGAGCAAATCGAACTCTCAGTTTCAAGTGAAAATTTGCTATTTAGTTTCGTTTACAACTGCGAATCATTTTTTCTCGAAAATGAAATTGACGAAACACAAAACGTCATGGACGCTAACCTGCAACACCAATGTCTATAGGTGGGTCTAAATCTAATAGGGGGATATATAATTTTAAATGCGGCCCGTGGAGTTAGGATGTATTTCCAAAGTAGCTCGCAAGATCATTTGGGTTGCCCATTCCTGAGCTAGTGGAACAATAATAATAACTACCTGTGTCGTTGTCCTGTTGCAGGAAAGGGAAAATGTGCGCGCATGGCAGCCGGACTGTAGTGTTGACAGGGGTTGGGGGCCAGCAGAACAGATTGTCCCACGCAGCTGGGCAGCCGGTTTCGTTTGTACCTGTAACGAAAGTACACAAATAGTAAAAAAAAATTTCTTTAAAGTCTGAAAACTGTCCATTAATGTATTTCAGTATTTTTTAGTTTAAAAATCTAATTTTTTGTGTATTGAATAATCATTAATTAATAAAATAATTATATAATTAATAATAATATAATAATTCTTTAATTATTAAAGTAAAGCGCGACTACGTGCGCCACTGGTGAGCATCAGGGCTAGGTTCAGTCCGCTGGCTGCATTAAAGTGGACAATGTTTCAAAAAACGAGAAGACTCGATGGCATTTGGGATGTTCGGCATCTTGCTTCGTTAGTTATTAGTCTACCTCGTTTTAGTTTCCCAGGTTATCTCCCATACCGTACGCCAGTTCGGTGGTAGTTCCCCCTATAATCCGCCCGGAAGGCACTGCCCTCCTCCTTCAGCGACACGAAGTCAAGTCAGACTTCTAAATACGGGTGTCACATTACAAAAGAAGCTGCCCTTTTCCCTCCAACCATGAGCAGATTACTTATGGGAGGTCCTTCTCGCACTGCAGGACACTGAGGATCAGCCACAACAACATTGTAAAAGAAAACGTGAAATTTCTACCAAACTATACATCATGTAAATATTCAAAGTGTTATATATATATATATATATATATATTAAAATATTATAAACTCAAAAAAAATTATGTGATTAAAAAGATCTTGTTGGGCATTTTATGAGCTGAATTCTAATAATTTTTAGGAATTCTTATTTCAACATCCATGAAATCCGTGCATACGTTGTAGTAATAAGCACAATAATTGCTTAGTAATTTTATTATCATTAATAATTATCTCCTTTTGTTTTTATTTCGTTGGAACTAATTAAACAACAGATTTGAACCAAAAGAGACGAACTGAAAAAGGGGAAAGAAATTTCGTTAAAATGGTGTCCTATGTGTCTTTCATATCGATTCCAAGCCAAACAAATTCGAAGTCAAGTAAAATCAAAATTTCCTTTAAGAGTAGCAATAGCAATGTTCCTTAAAAGAGTTAATTATAGCACCAAATATATATCAAGCTTGAAAGTACAAAAAAGAAGGAAGATGAAATCTTTTAATGTATAATTTAAGAGAAAAAAAATTCTCTTGATTTGGGTTTAAAGGAGTAATGACCAATTTTCGCCAAGTTGCGCCAAGTAATAGGTTTTTTTTTATCCTTATCCCGCTTAGTAGAGCAGCATGGAGACCAAGTCCATGACCTCATGGAAGGGGGAAGGCACCTTCTGTTGCAATAGAGCACCCGTAGGTAGAAATCTGACTTGGCACCATGTCTCTAAAGATGGATGACAGTGCCTTCCGGCAAGACTGTTAAGGGAAACCATCCGCACTTGTGTATCGTATGGGAGACAACCCGGTAAACACTCACCAGGTTGTCCGACTCACGAGGCAAGATGCTGAACAAACTCATCGAGTCTCCTCGTTTTCTGAGATCAAATTTTATATCCCTTTTTCAACCTTCTATTTCAGCCATTTTTCAATATTTAAAAACATAAAGAAAAAAAAGGGTCTAATAGATGTAATCACTCAGAAGAAATGAATATAAAGGCAGTATATGATAACGCAAGTAAAGGCAGTAACAATAAAAGTAAAGACAGTATGTGATAATGCAGTAAAGATAGTAACAACGAAAGTAAAGGTCCAATAGTGGGGAGTCGGCCAAAAACTATTCGCCACATAATTCCCGAATCTTTATCGTAATATTATGAACTACTATCTTTATAAATGGATTAAAAAATTTATGACATTAGTTAAATGACTTTTATTGAACTTAAAAATTTTTTTTGCATCAACAAATTTTTTTTAAAACATTGAAGTATATTATATTTTAAAACATTGAAGTATTATTAAGTGAATTATATTATAGTATTTGCAGTAACCTAAAATGCCTCCTTGTGCTCTAAATTTGCTTACGAAAAATATATATTCAATAAAAGTAACGCGGCTTGATGGACAATTGGCTATCGCCTGGCTTTTGGTACCACAGGCTTTAGTTTCAAATCCTGGCAGTAGCATGGATGTTTGTGAGTGGTTCGAAATCCACGTTAAACTGTAGGTCCCGGTCTAACTAGCCTAAAATGTGCACGAAATGACCGTAGAGCGAGATGCCAATCCAATCCAATCAAAGTAACAGTACTAAATTAACAGGTAGCAAATTTAATCCTGGAACAGTAGAAGAAAATTGTATATTTTAAACATAAAGTTGCTTCTATATATAATACATTAAGTCTTATTTGTTCTTAAAAGTAAAATAGCTTTTGCAAGATTTTCTTTCATTGTGGATCAAAGATTTTATAAGCCTCTGTGCTGAGAAAAGTGTTTCAACTTTGACTTGGTTTGCTGCTAAAGCAATAACTGTTTTTGCTACTGGTTGTATGTTTTAAGGATGCAGTTGAATTGTACCTTAGCATTTAATTTTTACATTCATTATGAAACATTTAAAAAAATTAGCTTTAGAAAAGAAGTCAGATTTTTATACCGATCTTCAAAAAATACTCGATTCCTGACTCCGGCTCTACACCTCTGCATGTACAAGCGCTCTCAGAAATTAAACAAATACCAGTTGGTAAATAAATATCAAAGTTAAATAAATATCAAAACTTTTTAATGGAAATGGATGTTTTTAAATGGATAATAGATTGGAAATGGATGTTTTTAAATGGATATTGGATTATAGTTTTTAATGGAAATGGATGTTTTTAAATGGATATTGAATAATAGTTTTTAATGGAAATGGATGTTTTTAAATGGATAATAGATTGGAAATGGATGTTTTTAAATGGATATTGGATTATAGTTTTTAATGGAAATGGATGTTTTTAAATGGATAATGAATAATAGTTTTTAATGGAAATGGATGTTTTTAAATGGATATTGGATAATAGTTTTTAAAGGAAATAGATGTTTTTAAATGGATAAGTGGATGCAAATAGATCCTGGATCGGTGGATACAAATAGAATCATAGATACAATAAATAGATGCAAATGATGGATCCTAAAACTTTCCAAATGAAAATACAGAAAAAAAATGTAGTGGTAAAAAAGAGGTAATGGTAGTTTTATCGCTTGTGATAATTTCAAATAAAGTCTAAATTCAAGGGCAATTGGTAAAAAGAGGTGGTGATGTGGTAATTTGGTGGGTAATGGTAATTTCAAGGTGGTAATTTGGTGAGTAGCAATATGTTTATTTTTAGAAGATTTACTGAATGATAAATTCTTCTCTTACATTTACATTAAAATGAATACTAAAATTTTTTAATTCCTTCTAATAAAAAAAAATTGCAATAAACTAATTAGGTTTGTTTCTTTAATTTCTCCAAATACAAATTCGCAGAAATATGTGCATTCGCATATTTAAAATTAATAAAACTAATTGATATTTATTTCAGTTAGTAATCACTTTTAAAATACTTCTCAATTCAAATGAGGCAGTGAATTTTCATTAACACGCTGTATCATAGAAATCATTTGAATCTGATTTTTTAACACAACAATCAAAATTTAAACAATGAAACAGAAAACAGAGAAAAATATTTTTGCAACAATGCAGAAAAAGAGCCACAATTTAACAAATTGTTGGAACAGTAGACATTATTCTAAATAAATATTGTTTGTTATGCAACACTGGAAAAATGTCAGAATGTATCATTACATTCAAAGAGTGAACATCGCTATTTTTATTCACATTTAAAAAACAATTTTTAACAATAATATGAAAATGATTTTATCTGGAAATAACTAAAGGAATGAGAGAAAAAGACTGTCACCAGCTGGATAGGGTTATTGCTCGGATTTTATTTGTACTGATCACCATCAAACATGTTAAAGTTTTGCCTTCTCATTCAGAATCCTCAAAGCTGTGAATTCCAACCATCATCCAACAAATAATAGCCCGAAATGCCATAGTTATCCTCCGATTTTATACTGGACTTCATCAAACCTATTAACATTCTACCTGCTTATATGGATTTTGAAAACCTTGAACAGTATTTCAACAAGCAAACAACAACCGAAGAAATCTTGACATCGAAATCTGCAACAATAACAGAAGATGCGTCCATAGATAAACAAACCACCATAGTTACAGAAACCAAGAATCCTGCTATACAATAGAGCATTTAATAACGTTTACAATAGAAAAACAGTTCGAATCGTCCGTAGATTCAAACAGGGCTCCATCAAACCTATTCACCTTCTGTCTGCTTATCTGGATTTTGAAAACCTTGAACAATATTTCAACAAGAAAACAATAATCGAAGAAATCTTGGACATCGAAAACTTCAACAATAACTGAAGAAATCTTGGACATCGAAATCTCCAACAATAACAGATGATTGTCCACAGATATAAAAACCGCCACAGTTACAGAAACCAAGAAACCTACAATAGACCATTTAATAACGTTTACAACAGAAAAACAGTTCCATTCATACTTAAATTCAAACTGGACTCCATCAAACCTATTCACCTTCTGCCTGCATATGTGGATTCTAAAGCACTTGAATAATATTCCAACAAGCAAATAATAATCAAAGAAATTCTGGACATCAAAATATACAATAATAAAAACAGATTCATCTACAGATATGCAAATCGTCACAGATACCAAACCACACCGTTACAGACATAAAGAATCCTACAATAGACCATTTAATAACGTTTACAACCAAAGAACAGTTAAAAAAGAGTCAAAACTTTAGACAATCTCTCCAATTCAAAAGTAATTAAAGATGCAAGAAATCAGAATCTCCAGTAGTCAAACAATCGTAAGTGAAACATCATAAATGAATAATCAAATTGTAATTGCTATTGAAAACAGAAACCCATCACCAGATACCAACAATAAGAATCAGTCAGTTCAAAGTTGATAGCAAATAGTTTGTTTCCTAAAACTCAATAACCTCATTTCATTGCAATAAACACAAACAGTTGCCCTCGAGATTTAAAAAAGAAAGAAAAAAAAAAAGCAGTGGATAGCTTACTTTTTTTTATTACATTTTTTAATTTTATATTATTTATATTGTGTTCAATTTTTAGTGCTTTATTTATTTTTATTTGTATTCATCCCCGTAAAATTTTTTTGTCTATTTGTGATTTGTCCCGTCTCTGAGAAAAGTTTAAAATCAAAAATTGTCCTTTGTCAATTTGTGATTTGTCCTGATTGATATCGTCTCTGAAGAAAGTTTAAAATCAAAAATTGTCCTTTGTAATTTGTGATTTGTCCTGATTGTATATCGTCTCTGAAGAAAAAGTTTAAAATCAAAAAATTGTCCTTTGTCAACTGATTGTATATCGTCTTTGTGATTTGTCCTGATTGTATATCGTCTCTGAAGAAAAAGTTTAAAATCAAAATTTGTGATTTGTCCTGATTGTATATTTGTTTAAAATCAAAAATTTGTGATTTGTCCTGATTGTATATCGTCAATCTGAATTGTATAAGAAAGTTTAAAATCAAAAATTGTCCTTTGTCAATTTGTGATTTGTCCTGATTGTATATCGTCTCTGGAGAAAAGTTTAAAATCAAAAATTGTCCTTTGTCAATTTGTGATTTGTCCTGATTGTATATCGTCTCTGAAGAAAAAAGTTTAAAATCAAAAATTGTCCTTTGTCAATTTGTGATTTGTCCTGATTGTATATCGTCTCTGGAGAAAAAGTTTAAAATCAAAAAATTGTCCTTTGTCAATTTGTGATTTGTCCTGATTGTATATCGTCTCTGGAGAAAAAAGTTTAAAATCAAAAATTGTCCTTTGTCAATTTGTGATTTGTCCTGATTGTATATCGTCTCTGGAGAAAAGTTTAAAATCAAAAATTGTCCTTTGTCTATTTGTGATTTGTCCTGATTGTATATCGTCTCTGAAGAAAAAAGTTTAAAATCAAAAATTGTCCTTTGTCTAATTTGTGATTTGTCCTGATTGTATATCGTCTCTGAAGAAAGTTAAAATCAAAAATCAATTTGTGATTTGTCCTGATTGTATATCGTCTCTGAAGAAAAGTTTAAAATCAAAAATTTTTGTCAATTTGATTTGTCCTGATTGTATATCGTCTCTGAAGAAAAAGTTTAAAATCAAAAATTGTCCTTTGTCTAATATCGTCTCTGAAGAAAAAGTTTAAAATCAAAAATTGTCCTTTGTCAATTTGTGATTTGTCCTGATTGTATATCGTCTCTGAAGAAAAAAGTTTAAAATCAAAAATTGTCCTTTGCTAATTTGTGTTTTGTCCTGATTGTATATCGTCTCTGAAGAAAAAAGTTTAAAATCAAAATTTGTCCTTTGTCTTTTACATCAGCCACAAATTTTTGTAAATATTCATCATCATCCTATGCTGTAAATAATTGTAAATAATGTAAATACTTGTGTACATATTTATACTTGTTGATTATATTTTGTATTTATATTTTTTTAAAATTGTATATTTTCTTTATCTTTCCTCTTTATTTCCCTGTATATAATATTTTTTGAATTGTTAGTTTATTTAGGTTCATTTAATTTTCCAATTTTTTACGTTCATTTAACGTATGTATATATAATTTTTCAATTTTCTGTTTTTATGTTCGTATAACATATATGTAAATATTTCAGTTTTCTGTTTTTACGTTAATATAACGTACATGTAAATATTTCAATTTAGTTATATGTAATAAATACATATTAAACTAAAACTTGTCTATTTCTTTCATTATTTTACTTACACAATTTTCATTCAACACATATAAGACAGGCGCTTATGAATTTAGATTGTTAACATAACAATCATCTATAGATATCAAGGCGATTTAAATAATAAAATATGAAATTTCTTTGCTTTTATTGATAATATAAGAGCTTTTATTCAAATAAATGTTTTGAAATATAAATATTTTATATGCAGCATTTAGAAAGTATAATACTAAAGGTCTTTTTTTATTTTAATAATAAAGAAATTTAACATTCATTGTAAACACCATTAATTACTAGGTATTACATAGCATCATCGACACAAAATAAATGTTAGGTTGAAATCTAGAATACGTTAAAGCATTAACATTTGATGTAAAAGGAAATTATTTGGTAAAATTTTAGCGTTAATTTTTGATTGGAGATATAATTTAGCGTAAGGGCAATTTAGGCATCATTTTTTTGGCATAATAGTCCTAAATTCGGCATTAAAGCAATAACATTTGGTGCAAAAGCATTTTAGAAATACAATTTCTCTTAGTGATAAAATTTGGCGATAAAGCTATAATCTTTGGCGTAAAAAGCAATTTAAAAATAAAATTTCTTTGCTTAATGTAATAATAATTTGGCGATAAGGTGATAAATTTTGGCTTAAAAGTATTTCAGGAATACAATTTTGGCAGGGTAGTAATAATATTTGGCGTTAAAGCGATAAAATTTGGCGCAAAAGCAATTTAAGGAATAAAATTTAACGTAGTAATTGTATGGCTATTGCTATTGGCGTAATAGCGATTTTTGGCGAAATAGCGTTTTACAAAAATAATGAATTCAGCAGTCATTTTGCTTGTTTACTTGCCAACTTGGCATCTTAGTGATGGATTTTGGCGTAATATCGTTCTACTACGAAAATGAACTTCGGCATTCATTATTATAGTTACTTGGTGACTTGACATCCTGGCAATGCATTTTTCAAAAAGGGTACATGATTCTAGATTTTTATCAAATGTTATTTCCACCACATAATGAATAATGTGTTTTGCTGAGCTAAAATAAGTGAATGCCCTAACTTCTAAAGTAATATGGAATCGGAAAAACTGTTTTAATAATCATCTTGAAAATAAACTGGAATAAAAAAACATGACATATTGTTCATTTATAATCTTTTACAGTTAACACAATAGTAAGTAAATGTATAAACTCAGCACTAACTTTAAGTCTGTGCCCAGTTGTAACATGCGCAGAATGTGCAGGAGGGTTGATATTCTAATCTATTATAGGCATCCGCTGCATTCACTTGCGTTTTCGACTTGATGGCGATTGTGTCAAGCTGATGGCATCAACAAGACTGTCAGGCTTCTCGGGTTTATTTTTTTAAATTTTTTGAAATTAACAAACTAAATTTACAATTGCATTTAATTTTAAATTTAACAAATGGAAGAAATTTATGATTGAATGGCGTATGGATGTTCGACAAAGCTAAATGTGTAAACATAGTTCCGACTGCCTGTTCTTGTGGTACGATGAACATGCAACTAAACAGTGATGCTGGCCAGTGATGGATTTAGGTTCGATGGCGCCCAAGGCCCAAGTTATATATGTATATATAATTGGTATAATAACTAAACATACATTTTAATGCTACATTTAAATTTTTAAGAAAAATTTATGACAAATCTAACGTCAATAGATCAATATACTTAACGAAAAAATTTTACTACCTATTTGTTATATATTTTAAATTTTACTATTTACACAATTAATTATTTTAAACATTAATTCTAAACTTTAAATATTACCATCTTGAAGTTATCAAAGCAAGAAAAGAAGCCTTAAAATTCGGTCTTACAGTTGATAGAAAACAAAATCGTGCGCCCCTAAAAATGTGACGCCCTAGGCCTAAGCCTAAATCCGTCACTGATGCTAGCAAAAAGTTAGCTTAGAGCGATCCTCAGTATGACGAAACTCAGCAGTGGGCCAGACCAAAGTAAACTAAATATGTAAACGTAGTTCCGATTGCCTGTTCTTATGGTACAATGAATATACACAACTAAATTGCACTTGACAGTGATGTTAGCAAAAAATAAGCTTAGAGCTCTCGGCTAAACGACGGAGTGCCAGAATCATTCATATCTGTAATCAGATAACTGAAATAGGATAATTCGATTTTGCTGTAAACATTATCAATATAAGATAAAACAGAAATACAAATAAAAAAAAACTGGAAGCAGCCATTTTGAAATGAAATTAAATATGATGCTTAACCGAGACCAGAATATACTGAAGAATTTCGTTAATTAACTATCAACATGCTGAATAATGAATAATGAACTGCTAGAAATAGTTTTTACCACTTGCCGATATATTCTTCTTGATATTATATTTGGAAGAAAAGTTTTGTTTAAAATTTATAACAATTCGAAACCTTCGTAAAAAAATGCTTGCATACCGGGCTGTGGGCAAATTTTTTTTTTTTTTGTGCGCATTTTTTTTGTCCTTCGTACCTGATTATTTCCCTGATCCGAAGCAGAGGAAAGAATCTACTACTGTGTCCAAGAAGTAAGACCCATTTTCAATCTAAAATTCCCGGGTCTTATGGAATTCCAATTTTTGTTTCTTTTTTAGGTTGCTGATACTGTCCTTGATACCTGTGTGAAATTTGACGTCAAAATATGTATTAGTGTTTGAGTTACGCTTGGCTTTGTGACACGCTAAAACTGATTCCGGCGATTTTTAAAATGTCTGAATGAATTGAGCGAAGAATTTGCATTCAATTTTGTTTGAGGAAACGCATAGAATGTTGCAGTAGGCATTCGGTTAGCATTCCTATATCGCAAAGAAATGTGTGGAAGTGGTATAAACAGTTCAAAGAGAGCAGAGAACGCGTTGAAGACGAAGAGCCCTTTGGTCGACCATCCACCTTAACCGACGAAGCTCCCATCCAAAAAATTAAAGATTTGGTGCTTGTAAATCGACGATTTACAATTAGAGACCTTGCTGATAATGTTGAAATTTTAAAAGGATCGGTCAATTCCATTTTGGGCCTTAAACGCATCAAATCTCGATTGGTACCAAAATCACTAAATGCGTCAGCTCACACCGCATTGATTCTTCATGACTTTTTCGCCAAAAATGAAGTCCACATTATTTCACAGCCACCGCATTCACACCGTGTGACTTCTCATTATTCCCTAAACTCAAAAGACAACTCTGGGGACACCGTTTTGAGTCGATTCAAGAGATTCAACATGTATCGCCGCGCGCTTTGAAGGCCATCCCTGCCGATGACTTTTTAGCATGCATTGAAGATTGAAAAAAAAAAAAATTGGTATAAGTGCATTGTGCCGAGAGGGGATTACCTTGAAGGTGATGAAATAAATTTGGAAGAATAAATGGAGAGTTTTTGAAAAAGAAAATTTCTTTCTTATTTTTTGGGCACAGTAGTACATTAAAAATATACGTGGAAATATTTTGCATTACGAATGATCCAATAGTTAAGTACTTGTATAATAATCCAATACTTAAGTACTTAAAAAAACGAAATTTGATTTACAACACACGAAAAAGGAGTAAAAGTTTTCCTTTATATATCAGAAATGTATAATATTTGACCTTAAAATCTGTCAACCAAAATCCTTAAACTAACTACAATACTGTAAGAGACAAACAGATATCACCTGGAGTTTTTCAGCTTCAAGAAAATATATTTTTATATATATTATATATGTTATAGAAAAAATATATATATTTACTTCGACAAATTTGACAAAGAAAAAAATATCAGCCAAGCTTATCATTAAATTCAAAATATCATCAAGCTGGTAGAAAATGTACTATTTGACGTTTTGATACTATTACTTGACATTTTGACACTATTACTTGACATTTTGATACTGTTACTTGACATTTTGACACTATCACTTGACTACTTGACAATTTGGCTTAGTACCTATAAATATTTGTCACCAATGAACATACTTTTACTGCAGCAACAAAATTAAAGTACATAAAGTATATAAAAAGCAGAAAATTAAAATAACGATAGGTAATATTTTAGGAAAAGGAAGCTTTCTTTCTCCAATATATATTTATTTCTTCAATTAAAATATAACGTATAAAACTAATAATCTAAGATTTAGGTTTTTCATATAAATTGCTTCATATTAAGAAATAAACATTGTTTCTAATACTATGTAAAATGATTTAGAAACCCCTTACAATTTTTAGTTAAGAAAAATACTATTGCTTGTCTCCATTTTTAATATAATATTTATAATAGAAACAATTATTACAGAAACAATTATTCCGGTTAAGGCAAAATAAAAAAATGAGAATTTATTTTGCAAACTTAAATTATTATATAATATCAAAATATTTGAAACGAATAAAAAAATATATTAAAATAGAGCACAGATATAAAATCAAATTAATTTTAGCGAAATTTCTAAAAAAAAAAATTAAAGCAAACTTAAATCTTTGTCGTATTTCAATTTATCATGTGTGAGCATAATCAATTATTTCGTCAACCATGTTATCACATATGTCGTCATCATTTTAACGAATTATTTCGCCATCATTTCGTCAATTCGCTTAATGAATAAATCTCGAATATATAATGTTAACGGATGGTTAAATTAACTTCAGAAACTAACCTGATATTAAAATAATTATTTCAGAAAATTTAAACAGTAATCATCTCTGCTTTTAAAATAGCAGTATTATTTCTCAAATTTTAATGTAAATGTCCGTCATTCTACTACAAAAAGTTTATTTAGTAATGATTTGATATTGAAATCATGCCACAAATTTAGTTCAACCATACTAGTTCTACCATACTTTAGTTAATTTCAATTTAGTTCGCCCATACTATATATTTAGTAATGACTTTGATATTGAAATCATGCAACAAATTTAGATTATACCATACTATTTCATTTTAAGCCATTTTTTTATTTTTAGCACTCAATTATTTTATGGAATTAGGAAAATAAATTACTTATTCAATATTTCCTTTTTTTTAAGCATTTCGCTAATTAAATTAGTTTCAAAGACAAAAAACTTATATACACTCATGTCTATAAATTAAGGATAATTCAGAATCACACAGAAATTGAACTCTAAAATAAAAATTTCACCTGTAGAATTATCACACACATCTTGAAGAAGAACCATGCAAATTACAGGGAACCACCGGATGGCGCAGATGTTTTTGTCACAATGACGAGGTGTAAGAGGTATATAAGGAATGGTGGCAAAGTAAAATTGTTCTACGCGCTTTAAAAGCCTTTCCAGTGCAATAACCGCATAGTTATGACACAAAGGAAGCATTTGGATGATTTTTTACGTGGTAGAATTATCGGACGACTGGAATGTGGACGTACCCAGCTGGAAGTATCCGAGGAACTTGGAATCACCCAGAGTGTCATCTCCAGGCTTTGGCAACGACTCCAAGATGATGGTAATGTGAGTAGATGTTACAGCACAGGTCGCCCCCCCGAGTTACAACGCCGAATGAGGACCGGTATTTAGCAGTTACTGCCAAAAGAAACAGACGGAGCACAGCATCAGACCTGTCTCGTCAGCTCTCTTCAGCTACCGGTAAGACAGTTTCAAGGCAGACCGTGTACAGACGCTTAGGGCACATTGGTCTATGTGCTCGTAGGCCTGTCAGATGTGTTCCACTTACCGCAACTCACTGTCGCCTGCGATTAACCTGGAGTAGAGAACATGCATTGTGGACACCGCAACAGTGGTCTTGTGTGATGTTTTCCGACGAGTCCAGGTTTAGTTTGCAGCCTGATTCTCGCCAGACTTTCATATGGAGAGCGCCAGGTACCCGTTACCACCAAGAGAACACCATTGAACGACACCGTTACGGTGGTGCAGGATGGCTCGTTTGGGGAGGAATTATTCTTGGTTCCAGAACTGACCTGCATGTTCAGAGTGTAACGATGACAGGCCACATCTATCGGGATGTCATTCTGGAACAACATGTACGTTTGTTTCGGGGGCGCCATGGGTGCTGAATTTCTGTTTATGGATGACAACGCCCGTCCTCACCGTGCAAACATTGTAGACGAATGCCTTCAATTGGAGGATATCACCCGTATGGATTGGCCAGCATACTCACCGGACTTGAATCCAATAGAGCATGTGTGGGATATGCTTGGCCGACGAATTGCAGCCCGTCAACCCCCTCCCACCTGTCAACCGGAACTTCGGAGGGCATTGCTTGATGAGTGGTGTAATATTCCCCAAGATCAGATTGATAATTTGATACTCAGCATGCCTAGGCGTTGTAAGGCCTGTATTGCATCGTCCGGGAGACATACTCCATATTAACCATCATACTAACCCATGTTATACTGTTTTTTGTAAATAGGTTCTTTTTTGAAATTTGCTCCAGGGAGTAAAAAATCGCAATTTTTATTAATTATGTCAAAACATATAGCATCTTTTTTTGCTCTTTACCTTTTTTGTTTAATAAATAGACTTTACAAATAAGTCAAATTTGTTTTGCTTCTGTCTCTTTCTTTGCCTGAACTTCATTATCCTTAATTTATGGACATGAGTGTATATCAAGAAGCAAATCAGCATTTTTTTTAATGTTTACTTCAAATCCCAACCAGAACTAACTTCACAGAAATGTTCAACTGGATTAATTGAATTCTAGAGTGGAAAATTTTCTGTACTAAAAGAGCTAAGAACAATTCAAAAATAAAAATACAGAGCACGGGACTTGAAATTGACAAAACATATTTCATGTCAATTTTGAAACATACATAATTAAAAGGACAGATCTGGTAAAAAAAATAAGGAACAGAAGTTCACGGATAGTGTCCTATAGGGGTTCGAAATCCACGTTAAACTGTAAAATCCCAATATAAGCAGCCCAAAGTAAGCACAAAAGGACAGTAGAGCGACAAGCACAACCAAACTTATCCATCTTGACTCTTTTAACAGAACTATGTGGGCAAAATTAAGTCATCGTATATTAGTGAATGATTATCTAACACCAGAGGAAAAAGTCCGGGAGACAATCGGGGATTATTCGAAAGAAATTGAGTGGTAAAAACTCGCAAAGAGGCTGTTGTCAATTTTAGATTAAGAACAAGACACGACTGCCTGCCCAAACATCTGGCCAAAATAGGAACTCTGATATATGTGTTTTTATGTGAGACAGAGAAAAGGTATAAGGCCCATCTACCCGTTTGCTAGGACTGGACTGTAACTTACAACAGAATGGCGATTTGAATATTTTTTACAAGCGGGCCAGAGAAAACATGTCCTGATTATCTGAACTTTTTTTATGTGCTACTAGCTTTTTAAATTTTTATCCTTAGAACATTCAATTTGTAAGGCCTTTCGGACGTTTTCTTTTGTATCCGGTCTTTTTCCCTCTGTAATTCTGATTTGTCTTTCCTTTCCCTCTTTCCCTCCTTTCATGAGACCACGGGTTCTTTTGAGTAGTCTAGATGTTGCTGCCTACCAAGCGGATAAGAAACAAAAATAACGAAACAGGTTTTTGCATTTGTAGGATAAAAATATTTATTTAAAACTTTGCAAATGAAAAATGTGTAAAAAAAATGTAGTGGTAAAAATTATGGTAAAAGTTGTAATGTAGCTTTACCATTTGTGATAATTTCAAATGAAGCTTAAATTAAAAGAGCAATTGGTAAAAAGCTGTGGTGATGCCATTTCAAAGTGGTAATTTGGGAGTCTAAGCTATGGAATAATTTGAAAGGTGGGTTATGTGGCAGTAATTAAGGTAAGACTTCAAACATCAATTAAGTAAAATGATAAATCAAGATGTTAATTTCAAAAGTAAAATTAAAATGGCAATTTCAAGATCAACATGCTTAGTTTTTAAAGCTTTAACTGAATGGAATAATTTTTTATTATATTAACATTAAAAATGAATAGTAAAATGTTTTCATTCTTCTTACAAAAAAAAAAAATTGCAAATTAAACTGGATTATGTTTGTTTTTTCAATTTCTGTAAACTAAATTCAATGTAATGTATGTATTCGCAAATTAAAGATGAAATTAATTGATATTTACTCAGTTAGTTATAAGTCTTAAAATACTTTTAATCCAAAATGAGGGGTGGGGGTTCATTAAGACGCTGTAGCATACACCTCATTTGAAACTACTTTAGTAATACAACAATCAAAATTCAAACAATGAAAAAGGAAACAAAAGAAAAAAAAAAAAAAGCTTTGAAACAATTCGGAAAAACAACTACAATGTAAAGACTGTTGAAAAACTGGACATTGTTACAAATAACTATTGTTTATTGAGCAACATGGAAAACGTAAATTAATATAATTACATTCAAAAGAGTGAACAACGCTAATTTTTATCCACATTTTAAAACAACTTTTAATAATAATATGAAAATAGTTTTATAAGGAAACATTTAAAGGAGTGAAAGAAAAAAAGACTGTCACCATCTGGATACGGTATTGCTCGATTTATTTTGTACTGTCACCTTCAAATCTACTATAGTTTTATCTTCTCATTCTGAATCCTCAAAGCTGAGAACAATATCTCTATTCCAGCCATCATCAACAAGCAATAGCAGAAAATGCCATCGTTATCCTCCGATTATATTTATACTGGACTCCATCAAACTTATCAACCTTTTGCCAGCTTACCTAAATTCTGAAAACCTTGAACAATATTTCAACAAGAAAAACAATAACTGAAGAACCTTGGACATCGAAATCTCCAACAATAACAAAGATTCCTCCATAGATATAAAAAAGGGCCACAGTTACAGAAACCAAGAATCCTACAATAGACCATTCAATAACGTTTACAATAGAAAACAGTTCCATTCCATAGATTAAACTGGACTCCATCAAACCTATTCACCATCTGCCTGCTTATCTGTTTGAAACCTTGAACAATATTTAAACAAAGAAAAACAATAACTGAAGAAACCTTGACATCGAAAACTCAACAATAACAGTAGAAATCTTGGGCATCGAAATCTCCAACAATAACAAAAAAGATTCTCCATAGATATAAAAAGGGCCACAGTTACAGAAACCAAGAATCCTACAATAGACCATTCAATAACGTTTACAATAGAAAAACAGTTCCATTCCATAGATTCAAACTGGACTCCATCAAACCTATTCACCATCTGCCTGCTTATCAGGATTCTGAAAACCTTGAACAATATTTCAACCAAAGAAATTCGGACATCGAAATCTCCAATAATAATAACAGCACATTCGTCCATAGATATGCAAACAGCCACAGTTACAGAAATAAAGAATCACCAACAGACCAGCCATTATTACGTTTACAACCGAAGAACAGTTTAAAAAAGAGTCAACATTTTTGGACAATAGTTCCAATTCAAAAAGCAATTCAAGATCTAAGAAAACTTCGAGCATCGGAATCTCCAATAGCTCAACAATTGTAAGTGTAACATCATTAATGAATAAT